>JAWDGP010006982.1:215000-235000 GCA_033675545.1 Elysia crispata
TAAAAATTACACATGTTACTCTGCTTGTGTCTGTCTGTCGATTTGTTTGTCTGTCCCTTAATCTTCTCTTTTCTCTCTCTTTATTTCTTCCGCCCCTCTACTCTTGTGTCTCTCTTACCCCCTTCTCTCTCTCCCTGTGCCTCTCTCTCTCTCTGTCTCCCCCCACCCCCACCACCAGCACCGTTTTTCTTATTACTACTCTACCGTACTGTTAAGCCTTCTGGTCTGGTCATTAACATGGTTCTTCATCCTTTATCGCCATGCTCTCATCTTCTTTACTCTATTCCTCCTTCATTCCGAACAACCCGTGCCTACCTTGAATGTTGTGTTCCAAGCCTGGCCGCAGCGGCTGAAAGTGAGTACATTTTGAGATGCGCTAGCTGAGCAGAGTTTGACCCGAAACTCCAGCCCTTAAGTCTGGTATGCATAATCATGAGGCGCTTCCCATGAATATACTTGGCACTAGGGGCAGTCTCTTAATGGGTGGATCAAAACAACAGTTGGAGCTGGCTGGAAAGAAAGGGGGGGGGGGAAGGGGGATGCGAGGAGAGAAAGCGATATGTGGCGGAAAAAAGGGGGCGGGGGGGGGGGGGCAGGAGGATGGAGAATATAGACAGAGGTGGTGGAGAGGAGGGGAAAATGAGGACAGATAGATATATAGAGAGAAAGATAGGAAGAGAGAGAGAGAGAGGGAGAGTGTGTGTGAGAGAGAGAGAGAGAGAGAGAGAGAGAGAGAGAGAGAGAGAGAGAGAGAGAGAGAGATTGAGAAAGGGAAGGGAGGAGAATGAGAAACACGGCAATAGGAAGTTTAAGGACGATCAATAGGTTACAACAGACATCATCCTCAAGAAGTTTGCCCGTAAGACAATCAAAGCATAATGACTTCAAGACGAGCAAAAGAAGAGATTTGTGGAAGGCAGTTAAAATATTAAGAGGAGAAAAAATGAACGAAGAAGAAGAAGGCGATCAGTGAAATGTACTCTCACGTCACATTAAAAAAAAGAAAAAAAAGAAAAAAAAGAAATTTGCACGGAAATGACTAAACTTGCAGGAAATCGACAAATAAGTACAGAGATTGATCTAGAGTCGAGCTGTTTCTGCTATCATTGGTTGTGGCTCAGGGAGAAAGTCAGCCGTACTTGGAGAGTTGGAGAAGCATTTAACATAAGGGGCAGTTTTTTTTTTCTTTTTTTTTTTTTCAAATATAAATAATCATGCCGTTCAAGGGGACCAGATCATTGTGGTTTCTTCGTCAGTTTCTGGTGGTTTTTCTTTTATTTCAGATGTTACAAGCAAAACAATGATGAATTATATTTCATGCAGAACTGGATAAAAAGCTAGCGTAGGCGCAGGTTCGCCTTTTTACTCCCCCCCCCCTCCCTCTCAACTTTGATTTGCTAATCTTTTACCTGATCTGTCCACATCACGAAAAAAAAAAAAAGAAGAAAAATAAAGAATTTTTAACAACAGCTGATATCATACATTGACTTTACAGCTTTTATTCTAAATGTTAATCCTGTCCTTTATGCAACAATTAATTTGAATGCTGTTTCTTTTTTTTGTTGTTGTTGTAATTTTGTTACATTTCACAAATGTGTATCTTTATACGTGGTATGTTTGTCATGTTTTTTTTTTATACCCCATTGCTTTATTGTGAAATTTGAAATGTATACAACGATAAAAATGAGTATTTAGAGCTGTTCTGCGACTTCCTGGCGTCTAAACCGCGAAGGGAGTCCTGTCGTTGTTTGGATGGCAGGACAAGGGGTTTAATTTTTAATGCTGTTGCTCGACAAATGTTTATCCAGGTAGATTTGACGTAAAAAACTGCGGATGCCTTTCAGGCATTGTGAGGAGGAAAAAAAAAACCTAGAATCTGGAAACGAATTTCTGAAGTGGGCGCAGGTGTTGAGATAAAACATTGGTTGGATCAGATCATTTTTTTCCTTCAAATTAGACTAAACTAATATGATACATCGATAAGATTGGACAGGAGTTATATACAGCTTGGATGTTTCCAGGGTTAAGCCGAATTGAATTTTTCGATAGGTCTTGACCTCAAACGTTGATCACACTAAGACTTGCACCTTATGTCATTAAAACATTTGCATGTACTTCATGTGATAGACAATAGACAGAGCTACGGTTTTAGTCCTTGAATTCTATAAAAGCGAAGAAAAAAAATAACAAGGTTCAATAGTAGTTAATAATGACAATGCCATTTAAAAGCGAGCTTTCTTTAACAATTCTATAAGGCTGTTGAAGGAAAAGCATTCTGGTTTATTCGCGAGTTCATTGATACAACTCTTGTCCGATCTTAATCGAAATTTATCTGATACGGAAACTGAAAATAAAATGCTAAGATTTATTTTCTTTTTTTTTTTTCATTTCATCTATGAGTTACGTAATTTCTTGCATAAATAAAGGAATATCAGACAGGCTGATATTGGCTCACCTTGTAGAGTGTTGGTCTGGCAATATGTGAGTTTTAAGGTGCTTCCCAAATTAGCCAGGGACCATATAGTAGTGGGGTAAGATCTCACCTTACAAATCCTACATTGGGCTCGACAGAGAGCCGCCGCCTTCTTTTATAAGATTCTTGGTGACGTAAAAACTCCCCATTTAATAATTTCTGTAAATGCTGCATTTAGTTAAGACTTCTTGAATGATTGAATATGAAAACGAAAACGAAATAAAATAGAGAAAAAAATTCCGAAGCTGAACCGTGTGTCATGAGTGCTGAACTATGTACGCTAGTTTTCCGGACTAAGCCAACGTTACATTAGAAATATCTGTTTGTGATAACAGGCTAAAATATAAAAATGAAAAAGGAGGAGATAACACGTGTATCAATCGAATAATTATAATGGCGAGTTCGAACCAAGTCGTCGCTAGTAAATATTGTTGGGGTCTCACCTTTAGAAGCTTCGTCTTGGGTAGTGCAGAATCCTGGTGTCACAGGGTCAGCCCATCAGACTCCAAACCTACAGGTAGGCCATCATATTCCCCCGGTTCAGCACTCACGCCCGTTATGAGTAAAGCCGGAGCCTCATCTTCTCAACCCCACCTTTACTGATGTTTTGTTTTCTACTTAACACAGTCCTATCACCTCGTATTGGAAGGTCTACAATAAAATAAATACAATCAAACCTTCCCGATTATCACACGCTACAACTCAAAGGTTGAAGATTGTTACAATCACAACCTAACAACCCAACATTCATTATTTTTGCTCTACTGCTCATTAAATATTGGGTCTGCACGTATCTTCTAGCTCTTCGAATTGTCTGCTTCTCTTTCATTAATTTTCTTCTGCAAGAATGTTTGTTTGAAATCGTGGCGATTCTGTCATTTTTGTGCGTGTTTTGCATCTGCTCTCTATCTACTGAACTAACCATTCTCGTGGTATTTCTGGCCTCTCTTTCTCATCCTTTCTCTTTGTCTTTTCTATTATTTTTCTCTCTACACACCTACTTCTCTCTCTCTCTCTCTCTCTCTCTCTCTCTCTCTCTGAGAAGACAGTTTAGGATATTAACCCACAGAAAGGATCCAAGAATGCACAATTTTATTCAGCTAGCAAGACTAATATTTTTTTCTCTTGTATTGGAGCAAAAGAAAAAGTAGTATACGAAAAGTTTAAAATATCCTGCCTTACGGGCATTGATAGTTATTTATTTCTGGCGACTCTTTTAATTTATTCATCTCATTTCAAACAATCATAAACAGCCATGAACTCAAATTTAAGGAAGATAAACATTCAATTTCAAAAGTGATGCAAATTTATTGTCGTTATTCGCCATATGTAAACAAGTAAACAAGAAAAGAAAGAAAAACAAAACAAAGACAAAACAAAACAAAAAAAAAAACAACGCAGCTAACCTTGAATATGTGATATTGAAAATTACACATAGGCCTACTTATTCTAATAACTATTGAGCTGATATTAAAACAAAACGTTCTTCTTATTTTCCTAACAAACAATCCTGGAACATCAAAGACTCTCAAATCTCATTATTTGAGATTAATACAACATGATATCAAGAATAACAATAACTAAGTTTTAAATCAGATTGAAATAAACTTTCCGTCTTCATTCCTGCTTTTAATTCCAAAATTCCACAGCTTTTTTTTTATCACAGGCAAAGATGACGCTATATGTTCTCAATAAAAATAATGACTTGTCATGTCAATTAAGCTTACTCTACCCATGAAGATCTGTCAACCAACAACATTTCATGATCAAACATTCAACAAGTCATACCATTTCCTTCTTTATAAGCTAAGTATGAATGATGAATTATAATTCTTGGCCTTGAAAATTAGTGATCACATTAGAATATGAAAAACACAATCTAATTCTAGTGTGTGTAAAAAACATTCTTGCTATTTATGTAAAAAAATTAAAAGATCAAAGCTGTACGCACCCAAGATGGATACTTTACTGAAAAAGTTTTATAGTAAAATAACTTTGAAGGATAAGAACATGTCTTATGAATTTATTCATTATGTCATAATTATCCATTTGATCAATATTTCAATCCAATCAGAAGATAAATGTCTACTTGGATAATCTCAATTTCTGTTGCTTGACGTCGCTCATTAAGAGAAAACGATGCATACAAATTTCTCAATAATAAGTTGTATAATATGTGCTTCTTGATAATTAAATCTTCGTCTCTATGTATAATTCATAACCAACAAACACATCTTATAAACTTAATAGCCACACAGCATTAAACCAAATCATCTACATCTGCTGGCACATGATTAATATATATATATACATATGCAAAAAATAGAAACCATTGTAAAAGTTTCAACCAATATTAAGACCCAAGTCAAAAACTAAATATGTCTAGCCTCTACAGTGTATGCTCTATATTTTTGGCACCAATGAATATATATCCACTGCCATCAATCAATACTTGACATCATATGGTCTGAGGCACGGATTCCTGACAATTTTAATTGCACCATTTCTTGTCATCTTTCATACAGCAAATATGCATAGCTTCATAGTGTAAAGTAATTAAATAAAAAAACTTAGGTACTCACTAATCTACTAATTTTCATGTATTTAAAAGGATTCTTTGGTTTTATCATGATTTCTGCCGTAATCTTTTTTTTTTTGTAAAGGCATTAAAACAAGAAGAAAACAATAACTCTTAAAAGAAATTAATGAATGTAGATTAGAAAAAAAAATTCATCGTCATAAAACAATGACAAAACATCAAGCAGGCTAAATCCAAGGCATAGAGAAATTGAAGGCAGGTAAAAGCTGAAGAGCTCAACAAAATAATATAAACCTAGGGAAGCATGTACCGGTAGTACAACTAGACAAAACAGCTTGCCACAGTCCCACACCAACAACAACTTGAGATGAAAAAATTTAGAGGAATTCGTTAGGTTTCATGTTCATTATGTATAAAAACTCTGTATTTCTCTCTCTCTCTCTCTCTCTCTCTCTCTCTCTCTCTCTCTCTCTCTCTCTCTCTCTCTCTCTTTCTCTCTCTGTATTTTCCCCTCCCTCTCTATATCTTTCAGACTTTTTCCTCCCTCTTTCTGTCTTTCTTCCTCTCTTTATCACTTACCCCTCACTAGTCTCTGTAGATATCCTACCGAAAAAAAAGTCAATATAGTTCCTCCTAAAATTCATATCCTTTTTAAAAGAGAGGGAGAGAGGAGAGCAGTTAATCGAGAGCATAAAAAAGAAGTCAATGGATTGCATGAATGTTTTTTTTTAACAAACCTAGAAATCTTGAAGAGATCCTAACTGGATTATGCACGTGGAAAAAAAATCTCTTTAAAAATGTAGTGAAAATGAATTTTAAGGACTTTGAAAAAATGAATCTAAATAAAAAAAAAAACATCATGACTTTGTAAACTAAAAATTAATATGGCACAGTCTTACAAATTTACATACATTTGCACACACATGAAATAAAAGTAACAACCAATAAACTCTGGACATTCTCGTTGGCCCAAATTTCCATAGAAAACAAACCATACATACACAACTATAGCTATCAGCTTTTCTTCACATATAATAATTTAGAATAACATCGGACTATATATCTTACAGAAATTTTCACATAAAAATTATACAATGAATTATTTAAAAAGTATAGACACACACTCATAAAACAAAAGCAAAAAATTGTTTTGCTTAAATGAAAGTCACACTGAAGAGACTGGAATGGAAAAGTTTTTATTGCAGCAAAGGCCTATATAAAACAACTACATCTACATTATAGTAATTTCTTACAAACATTGGCCTTGTTATCTTTGAGACTCAAATATACATATAATAAATATTAAGAATTGGAGATATTTAAATCATTGATTTCCTATATCGATACTTATTACAGGGAGCACACACGTGAGAGCACATAACAGTTAGATAACATCACACTCTTGAAACAAAATGTAACGTTATCAAATAAGTTTTTTGGGACAAACAGTATATAACACAATATAGAGAACAGAAAATACTCTATATTTATATAACATCAAAACACACTTTTTTTGTATTTCCTTGTTGATGCTGTAAATAAATCTGCCATGATAAACCTCTCCAGTGGGATGCAAAATAAATAAACACAGCTAACTGAAAGAATGATGGTCGGTTTTTATGTATTCTAAAAAAAAAAATATAAAATAAGTGCTGAGCTTTGCCAGCAAATTTTTCTCAACCACTCAATTCAAGCTTGATTCGAATAAATCTGAGGATTAATATTTCCAAACAATGTCTACAAAAATAGTCATGATGTCCAGGATTTAAAAATAATGGTAATGATGTTTTATGGAAAAAATCCCATGATCATGGTTTGACCTTACTAAGTTGAACCTTTTAAACCCCCTTCCCTCCCCCTCCTCTCTTTATGCCCTTTATGCACATTTTATTCATCACTCAATGCTATCTTACTGCTTTTATTATAATGCATGAAAAGTTTCCTCAGACAGAGACAGCTTAATATGGTTTTTTTTTTTTTTAAACAAAAGTCTATTTTGATGCACACCTGCCATGTTTATACATCTATGTGAGGATTAAACGAGGACAGTCTACCGCGTTCAATGGGTGATAACAAAGCAGAATGGGTTAAAAGTTTTTTTTTATGCTTTTTCTTTTTCTAGGTATAGATAAGTCTCAATTCAAAAAACAAAATCTGCGATTTGCGACCTGGTTAGGATGGTTGCGTCAGAAATGTGTCTTCCATAGAAACAGTGCAGAAAGGACCATTATAGATCTTTTAGCAAGAAGGAAGTATACCCTGCTTAAACAGTAAGGGAACTAAGGGAACAGTTATTATGATGCTTCTCACCGACAAACCTAATTTTCTGCTCCATTTGGCAAACCACATAACTAACATAGCATGTTTCAGCTCAGTGTGAAATGCAATGTAATATTAGGAAGCTGGTAAGTATTTATTGAAATATTAATATTGTTCAGAGAGGAGAGCCAAAGCTACAGGTTAGGGGACTTGAACCCCACTGCTTTGAATCGATCACTTTACTCTCGCATAACTGGAAAACACAACGAGCAAATTGGGTCATTCGTGCGGAATGGAATGATTATGGCTTTTATTCGTCATTTTGTCTTCTTTTCTTCAGTTTTGTAATTAACTTTTGTTTAGAAAAAATCTAATTGAAATATACATCTTGTAAGAGCATCTTCTATGATCCAAAAGCATTTAAATATTTTGTAAACAGTTTTTGAACCATTGATTGCAAAACACCAAGGTCTTGTTGAAAATGATCTTAATGTTTTACAAATAGAGAAGAAAAGATTTTAGATACTGTAAAAGCTAACGAACCCTTTGCCCACAGGGAGTACGGAAAGAAGCCTCTCAGAGGCATGAACATTGTGGACAAAACCTGGGCATTAGCTGGGAGTTGTGGCGGGGCTGTCTTCAATATCAATGCTGTGTGCTGCGGCGAGACTTTGTGCACGTCTGTAGGGTGGGGAGTTCGGACCAGCAAAAGCAGTAGTTGTGGTGGTAACACCAGTGTTTGGAGTTGCTGTTGATGAAGCTGTTGCTCCTGTGGTGGCTGATGTAGATGATAATGCTGATGATGAAGAGGAAGATATTTGTGGTGGGGGATGAGGACCTGGTGATGAAACGGACTCGTTCCTGCCGACAACGCTGTTACCATGTGGGCTGCTGGTAGACGGACCTCCAGAACCCATGGCGGGTGAGACGAACTTAAGCGGATTTGTCTCTCCTCTGATGAATCTCTCCAGCTTATCCACACATGCATCCTGATAGTCGTGGATCCATCTGTTGATGTCGCAAAGATTAATATGCCCACTTTAAAAACTTTACCTTTCACAAAGACCTTAGAAGTAATTTATATTACAGAGCTCTGCAATTTTAGCTGACCAACATTTTTCTGTGCAATGTAATGCTCATAATGTATTTCACTCATTAAACAAATATAACTTTCTAGAAAGCATGTGTTATTAATTTTAACCCAACTTTACCATGTAGTATAAAGAAAAAATGCCTACTTATCACTTTCTTTAACACAATAGCCAAAAGACGAAATCAATAAAAAAAAAAGAAATAAAAAAAATCCCAGAGAAAGTTTTTACACATATTTCCAACCTAATGACACAAAAAAAGGGCAAAGACATTGCCAGAAATATCTCTAACAACTAGACAATACATGTATCTGCACAGCAAATACCAGTTATCTGGGAGTGACATAGTAACCTTAAGTTTAACTAGATAAAGTTGGCCTTCAGGAAAAGAACTTCAGCAGTTAATCCACCAACACCTTTACAAGTATTTTGCTTATACCTACCGCACATGATTAAAATAGCAGACGTTACGCATGTCCTCTGGTAGCGTTTCAGGTGATGGCCACCGAAAGTTGTCAATAAGTGGAATTATGTTGATACCTGATTCAATGGCAGCGGTAATTTCCTAAAAGGTAAAAATATGCAGAAACAAACATAGAAGTGAGTTAAATTTATGTTTGTTTATTATTGACTTTAAACCACTAGCATATGGCTTGATGAGCATTAACTAAACCAACTTTAGAGCAATAAAATTATTTCTCTATGAGCATAAAGTAAATCTGTATGAATAAATTTATTTTCGAGCCATAGGATGATTTGCATATGAGAATTCAGTGAATGTTCCTAAACATCAGGACTTTAGACCAATAGCATGATTTGACTATGAAGGTTCAAGATACTGTTTATGAACATTGTGACTTATAAACATAAAATTGAAAAAAAAAATCTAATTCATGTGCCATACACAAATCTAAAATAAATACAGATTTGTACTACGAGACTTTCCTAACATAAAACCAATTGTGCAAATATCAAGCTGTCTGATATGATGAAGAACATATGGAACAGTCTCAGTTCACACGCAAAAACTAACCTTATGCACCCAATCTTTCCTCTGTTCGTCCCCCATACATCGATCAAGAGAGTTGGCAGTGAGCACGATGATGAAGTTCCTGGCCTGTCGCACACTCTCTAACAGACTCTCGTCAAACTTGCCTGCCCTCAACCGCTCGATGTCAATAAACACAGTGAAACCTCGAAGCTGGAGGTGAACCTTCAGTAAGCTGTAGGACAAAGTGAACATAGCACAAGGTGACCTGAGTCGGGGACATCAACAAGTCTGCACCCTGGTATAGTTCACTTTGAATGATCTTTGTGCCTGATTACAGTCTAACATAAAATAGCTGTTTGGGACCATGAATATCCCTCTTTTCATCTTCATCTGTTTTTTTCATTTTTTTTTTAAACGTTTATGGTTCAATATACATGGTGTTCATTAAAGGGCAAAAGCAATGACTGACAGAGAAAAGAGAGAGAAAAAGAAGAGAAGCAAGGTGGAAAACAAAGATGGAAGAGATATTTTGCCAGGATTGCTGCTTAAGGATTGGAAATGAAATGAATGTCATAGCCAAAAAAAAATGTATTGAAATATTAAATAGTATGAATTCTTAAAATATAACTATAAGAGGTTATTATGAATCTATTTGGTAAACAATGGTAAAAAACATGAGTAATTATTGTTAATGTCTGACGCTGCAACATTAACAATGAAGACTAAACATCGCAATATTAGTAATTCTAAGAGATGGAAATTCTACAAGGCAGTCTCAGAAGTTTTATTGATAACCCTTGCTTAGAAATAAATACACTGCCAAAAATTTTCCTTAACAATTAAAGTAAAGAAAAATACTGTGATAGTCAAACACTTGAAATCAGCTTTTACCATAGTCAAATTGAAAGGATGAGACATATATAAATATATTCATTTCAAAATAAAGAATCTTAAAAAATCAACTCCTATTTCAGTGACAATGTGACTTTCATTTCTAGATTGTGTTAGACCAGTTGGTCTATTTGTCCATGGCATAACAAAAAATGCACCCTATATAGAGCTCTTTAACAGGGGACATAATACCTTGATCATTCAATAGCACCAGATTATCTATTGATAAAAAGATAATGTAAAATAAAAGATTTATAAAGGCCACAAGATTAATATTTTATTCCTTTTACAGGGAAGTAAAAGCAGTTTTTTTACCTTGCAAGTTGAGAACCATTGGAGCGGCGATAACTGATGAAGACATCGATGGGAGCGCGACTTCCACTCAGTGAAGCAGGGCCAGCCCCGTCGGGACTGTCAAACAGCACAGATGATCGACTCCTGGCCATTGTTCGGAGCTCTGGAGTCAGAACACAGACAATTGTAGAACAAAAATACACAAGTTTGTAGAGTCAGAGCACAAGCAGTTGTAGAGTAAAACACACAAAAAGGTAAAGCCAGAACACACACAATTGTGGAGTCAGAAAACACAGACTTGTAGAGTTAGAACACATAATAAAAAAAGGGCCCAAAAACATACTTTCATATTAGTTACTGAGTGCTATAAAGTAGATGCTTTGACAAACCAATACATAAAAGAACAAGAGAGTAAGAGAGATAAAGAGGGAGAAAAGAAGAGAGATAAACAAATCACAAACATACATAATAAATAGGTAGCTAAAAAAATTTATGTTGATAATAACAACCTGTGCACATTCTTTGAAGATTGATTCTCTAAAATATAGAGGTAAATAAGCAGAAAAATACATAAACAGATAAATGTAGATATATAAAGAAATATAATAAAATACAGACATATAACACGCCATTCATCTACTTTGGTTCTTGATGTTAGAATTCCCATCTTGATTAAAATGTAATTTACACCTAAATCATTAGTGTCTATATGTATTAAATTTGTTGAACACGAACCTTCAATCCTGGCCAGAATCTTCATTCGGTGAATTCCATTGTCAATACAACAATCTGTGGTAAGGTGTTGGTCTGTAACAGATGGGAGTAAGGGCCTGAAAAATATACCAAAGAAGTTAGTAAACAAGAGAAAAAATGTGCAACCCATATATAAATATTTTGCAGCAAGAATTACAAAAGCCTATATGCATTTTTATTTTAAAGAAAATGGTTTCCTTCCTTTTTTTTCTTCTTGGCCTTCTCCTTCTCATCCTCCTTTTATTTTTCTTTTATTTATTTTGCTATCTTGTCTTCTTAATCCTTTTTGTTTCTTTTGCAATTCTTTTGTTTTTCTTTTTTGTTTTCAACCGACAAAGTCTCTATCTCTAAAAGATGTCATACGATTTAATGCATGCTAAAGCTGCTCAGTCTAACCTATCAACTCCAGTGTTTAGCATTTGATATGTGTATTGGGCCATTTCTTCTCCAACATCACCCCTAAGCCAAGCTCCCAGCATGCTTGGGTCACATGATGTGTAGTCACATGATATCTTTAGGTCTCGAAGTTCTCGCAAAAACCTGAAAAATGACAAAACCTATTCACTTATTCATTAAGAGCAAATGAAATATAAATTTATCTATCAGTATTAACATTTTCAATGTCAAAAGTAGATTCATTACAAAACAATTATTGTCTGCAGGATCTACCCAATCTTACAAGAAAAAAACTCCCAAAAAGTATAATAGTTTTTGCATTAACCTCTAACTGAATAAAAAAAATCAAGGCATAATATTATCAAAATGAATAAACGAAAAACAAAAAAAAAACCTAAGACGCAGAGAATGACTGAAAGTTAAATATTGAGAAAGAGTGTGAAGACTGAGCATATGAGACATAGAATTAGAAAAAAATAGAATGCTTGAAAATGATAATTGAGCATAAGGAAGAAAGTGACAGTCAGAGAGAAAAACAATTAAAGAGAGAATAGAGAGAAATAGCGATATATATATATATATATATATATATATATATATATATATATATATATATATATATATATATATAAGTAATTTCATTTCATTTCTACATGGTTGACACTCATTGGGAAGCTTATGCCGAAACAAAAGCATAAAGAAAATTTTTTTATTGCAAAATCGATTATTTACGTAAAATTTTATGCCATTCAGAAGAAACTGCAGTTGTAGACATTTGTTTGCACGATGCTTTGCTGCGACAGTGTTCATGAAAATCTATGTCTATATGGGTAATGATAAAAAGAAACTCAAGTCTTATTTATAAAATTACATGGTTTAGAGAGCAACGCGACAAAAAAGCAAGATTGAACCTTTTTCTTGTGATGGAGCAATTCATGTCTATACTGTCCTTGAGCTCCTGGTCTGTAAGTCTCAGTAACAAATCCCCGTCCACTTGACAATTCTCAAACTTCTGCGTGTAAGTCCCGAAACCAACCTGGAGATATGCAGCGATGTTAATGATGATAGCCAAGAAAATCAGTCACACTCTGGTCTAAAAATGCTCCTGTCATTTGTATATTATTGTGAAAGTAAAAATACCTATTTGAACACACAGAAACAGCAGTCATTTTTGTTTGTTTAAAGCTTTTAAAAGGTCCTTAAAGTTGGGACTTTAGTAGAAAGTAAAAGATGAAGAGAAGCTTAATTAAAGCAGTGTCTAGAGAAGATTACAACTTTTATGGATTGTTGTTAAATCCAATATGAAGTTTGAAGGATAAAAAATTAAGCTCCTAAATTTGCTTTTTTTTTAAGACAAGAGCAAAAATATAAACAATCTCAAATCCACATATATATTTTGCATAATTAACATCACAATATCTTTAACTGGTTTAATCATCTGATGTATTTTTTGATTGAATAATCTCATTTTGTCATATAAAGATTTCATATTTGAGCAACATGGCATGGTTCAAAAATAATTTAAATCTTGCCTCACGACTCTCTTCTGGGAACATTCGCTCATTACCGCTCCCTGTCTATGTCTTTATATAATCTTTGTTCAATTCACTTGACAAGTGAAAAGGCATAACATGCCGATCATAAGAAATAAAAAGCAAATACAATAATACCTAAATAATATTTAAAAAAACTAATCAAGAACAATGCAGTTGAGAACCTAGCAATTCTGACCTGCGCTGTCCAGTGAGCTACGTCAGATGTAGTCCAGAGAGGAACTTGCTGGGACAGCTTGTGCGGAATCTCTTCACCAATAATCTTTAAAGCTTGTCCAGCCAGCTTGGAGGCTACTCTGTTGGGAGTGCTGGCAAGCCACTTCAAGGGTTCCACAGCACCAATGTCATAGAGCACCTGGAACAAAGAGATTTTGTGGGGAATGGGGAAGAGATAGTGGATGAACATTTATTTGAAATGCAAGAAATAGCAGCTGAGTAAAAGGTATTTGGCAGTGTAAAGTGTCATATTCACCAATAACATTGAGAATTCCCAAGAATTACAAAAAATAAGTTGGTAATCTATGTGCAACTCCTCAATACAAAGAGTACTGGAAAAATAAAAGAGAGAGAGAGAGAGAGAGAGAGAGAGAGAGAGAGAGAGAGAGAGAGAGAGAGAGAGAGAGAGAGAGAGAGAGAGAGAGAGAGAGAGAGAGAGAGAGAGAGAGAAGGATTCAAAATCAGACGTAAAGAGAGACAGTAACAATAAGTTACCTCAATGCGACCCTGTTCTGACTTAATCCCAGCCTCCATAACAAAGTGAAAGGCTGCCAGAGCCTGCGCCTCTTCTCTCCTGCTGGACAAGACTGGGATCAACCGCTTCAGCCAGCCTGGGGACCGTCCATGTCTGGAAATGGAAAAAACAGGACTAATATAGTAATACGTCCATCTGAGCTGCCTCAGTCTGATGTTATATGATATATAATAAATGACAAAAATATAACTTTATATTTAGGTTCACCTCACGTGAATAATCATTTCACACAGTAGACTCTCTTCACTATTCTGCAATTTTCCTTCAATCCATTTACTATTTTTTCTCTCTCTTTTTCTGAAACTCTTTCTTCTTGATTATCACTCTGCTTCTTTTAACATCCATCAGACTTGTATGCCTAACTTTTTGTATGTCTGATTGTCAATATGTTTTGTGTGTGTGTAATGAAGGCCCTCTTCCCATTCTCACACTATTTTTTCCCATAGAGCCACATTAATTATCTATTCAGAGTTTAAAACATTCCTATATCTGCACATTGATAATTATATAGAAATTGACATGACAGTGGCTCAAATACACAAGACCCAAACCAGAAGAGCCAACAATTTCTGTTTCACACTGTCAAGTTACTGCTCAATCTGTGCCGGATCATGCGATCAGTTGACTAACCTGTGAGACATGTCTCTCTGTGCAAACTCTGCCGGATCATGCGTGTCCACAAATGGTAGAACTAGTGCCAGAGTTCCAGAGCTCATTACAGCACTTTCTATCTCCTTGTTTGAGACCAGAACACCAATTGCGAGCAGGGCGTAGTACCGGACGCTGTCGTCCTCCACAAAGGCTAGTGGAAATAGCCACTCTGGCACCTAAAAAAATCAAATATGAAGTTATGTATATTATCTAATCAAGAGAGATATATCCACTTCTTAATAAGCTTCTCATTGTGCTTGTATCTACAACTTGGGGCACGAAAAATTTATAGAAGATAGCATTTAATCCACATTGACCTGATAGAATAATTAGCCCAATCATAATCAGGTCAAAAGATGGTAAAAAAAAATTGAATATTCAGATAAAATGAAACATTGCATGATTCAACCAAGGAAAAATACAAGTTGTGCCACATTTTCAAAGTTAGAGCCATTGATTTCTTGTTAAGATAAGACCAGAAGATGCACATTTTAGTCTGTGTCAAAGCTTTCTTAGAATCACTGCTCATGTCACATATATTTATGTTTTCCAAACACTTGCAAAATATAACGAAGCTAAAATCTGCAAGAACAATCACCCTTTGGTCTTGAATAAGTGATTTCTTAGTTTTCTTGTTGGTATAAATCTTGATGTTTACTTGCACTCTTTTATGGCTATATCACGTTGCGTGTTTGTAGATCCAAGAAGTCAAATAATGAATCCCTATTTTAATGTTTGAGATATAAATGTTTAAAATTAGGTTTGTTAGAGATACCTGCCTTGCACCAGCTTTATCATGCAAGTGACCAAACATTTCAAATCATCTGTTTCCTTTATCCCTTAACCTCACCTTATGCTTAGCCATCTCTTGCTGGTTCTCACTGCCGCCGTACAGGGCCAGGTTGCTGAGGGCTATGGCACAGTTTTTCAAGGTGACGCGGTCATTGCAGCGGCACCAGTATGTTATCACCTCCAGGCCACCCAGCTTGATGACGCTACTGCATGTATCCTCAGATGTCTTGAACAAGGATTCCAAGATGCCTGTAGTGGTCTGAGCCAGTTCACAGTCTCCCCGACAATCGCAGGTCATCTTGACCACCCGTTCCAGACCATTGTTGGCAACCTGGCGCCTATACAATTGGACAATGCATATCTCATTAACTATACTGATTTAAATAAAAAATGTGTTCTAGGTTTGTCCTTCTGTAGGTTGTGTAAAGGATTTGCTTAACCTGAGAATTTCATTAAACCCATCTCTACATCAGCTCTATCTTCACCCATATCTAGAAAGACATATTGGAGTATACATTTGTTTTACTTTCAATATATACAAATATAAAATCAGTTGCAAAGGTATAACAGTTTGGATCTAACACCTGCTTACGCCCGTAACTCATGAAATTTAAATGATTTGCAAACCTTTCAAAGTACTATGCTACCCAAAAAAATATGCAAGGAAGCAAGGGAAAAAAGTAAGCAAAATTATCATCTTGTGTCTACAATGTGGATTGACTATGTCGCATGGCTGAGCCACCTGTTTGAGGTTGTGAGTGATTGCTCCAATAGCCTGGCCGAGACCTTCATAAGTTCCCTGTTGGGTGACGCCAAGTTGCCCACGATGATGTCCAAGGCAGACTCAGTGCGGAGGATGTCGCAGAGCTCATAAGCCAGATCTTTACCTGAAGAGAAATCATATTCCATTCCTCAGTGTTACAAAACATTGAGAAATATGGCACTTATTGTGTTACTTGTTTTTTTGTTGACAGGCATGTCAATTTTCAATTTTCATAATGAAGAAATGAAGAAATGAATAAAGTTTATCTTAACTTAAATAATTTAACATGAAGAAAATGAAAAAGGAAATCAAGAACTTAACAATGGATTAATTATTCAGTAATTTTTGTTAGGTCAGAAATATCATGAAAGTTATCAATGTCAGGAAAGAGTGTGGCCGTTAAGACAATGTTAAAATTTATGCTGTTGATGTCCTTTGTATGATAATGAAGATATTTAATGTATGCAATAAACTTATCAATGATGCCAGCAAAGAGGTTAATTTTAAATAACAATGCTTGTATTGATTTATTAACAAATGATGTCTTGATAAGAACTAGAGTTAAGAAAAAATGAAAAAACCTAAGCAGGGTTGAAGGGGAAACTGACAAGATTCAGGGTGCTAAGAATAAATTTGAGTTACCACAATGATTTTTTACTGGGTTGCCTGAAAATTGGCACAAATCAGGTCCTAAATGTAAATAGTACATGTACACTGCTACCAAAAATTATGCTCAGTCAACAGAGCGCTGGAATGACAAAAGTAGATCTTGGGTTCAAGTCCTGTCTCAGCCATAATGGAGTCAGATCACACCCAACCAGCTTCACCTTGGTTTTTCAAAACAACGCCATAGGTACAAAAGATTCTTTAAGAAAAATAGGGAACATTAAACTACTAGACCATTCCACATAACACAATGTAGTGTTATCACAACTGATTGACTTCTCAGCCACACCAGGTCCAAGATGTTAAGCTAAGAGAACGCTATGCCTGTACTCTGTCAGTGTCAGTATTACCGTATACTGGCATGGACCAGGCTTGCTCCATGAGGACGTTCAGCTCTGTCAGGGCGTTCACCTGTTCTGGCACTGAACCCATCTGGAGTTGCCGTAACTAAAAAAAGTTAGGAAAATAGAGTGAAATGCCGTAACTAAAGAAAGTTAGGAAAATAGAGTGAAATGGCGTAACTAAAGAAAGTTAGGAAAATAGAGTGAAATGGCGTAACTAAAGAAAGTTAGGAAGATATAGTGAAATGGCGTAACTAAAGAAAGTTAGGAAAATAGAGTGAAATGCCGTAACTAAAAAAAAGTTAGGAAGATAGAGTGAAATGGCGTAACTAAAGAAAGTTAGGAAGATAGAGTGAAATGGCGTAACTAAATAAAGTTAGGAAAATAGAGTGAAATGGCGAAACTAAAGAAAGTTAGGAAGATAGAGTGAAATGGCGTAACTAAAGAAAGTTAGGAAAATAGAGTGAAATGGCGTAACTAAAAAAAGTTAGGAAAATAGAGTGAAATGGCGTAACTAAAGAAAGTTAGGAAAATAGAGTGAAATGGCGTAACTAAATAAAGTTAGGAAAATAGAGTGAAATGGCATAACTAAAGAAAGTTAGGAAGATAGAGTGAAATGGTGAAACTAAAGAAAGTTAGGAAAATAGAGTGAAATGGCGTAACTAAAGAAAGTTAGGAAGATAGAGTGAAATGTCGTAACTGAAGAAAGATAGGAAAATAGAGTGAAATGGCGTACCTAAAGAAAGACAGGAAAATAGAGTGAAATGGCGTAACTAAAGAACGGCAGAAAAAAAGAGTAAAATGCCGTAACTAAAGAAAGATAGGAAAATAGAGTAAAATGCCCTAACTAATGAAAGATAGGAACAATGGAGTGAAATGAATTTGTCTATAACTGTATAATTTGCCGCTCAACATTTTGAATTTTTAGATTCCAATCATTTAAAAAATAAAATATTGCTTTAGCAGGAACCGGGTAATCTTCTAACTTGAAAGATTGGTTGCTGTAATCATGCTGGCTGATCCCTTAAATACTGGTCTTATTGACAATGATTCTTAAATCAATAACCCTCAAGCCCTACAAGGATGCTGCTCTTGATTAAGTGAATCAATAAGTTAGATGGTAAAATATCTGACCTAAAGTTCCTAACTGGTCGGATAAATTGATCAGAGACTGAGTACGTAAATAGCGTGAGAAGAGAGGAGTTTAATGAATCAAATACACTGTAAGAGGAAAGTAAGAAACGAGAGAGAGAGAGAGAGAGAGAGAGAGAGAGAGAGAGAGAGAGAGAGAGAGAGAGAGAGAGAGAGAGAGAGAGAGAGAGAGAGAGAGAGAGAGAGAGAGAGAGAGAGAGAGAGAGAGAGAGAGAGAGAGAGAGAGAGAGAGAGAGAGAGAGCGAGAGGGGGAGAGAGGAGCAGAGAAAGAAAGAAAGAGGCAGGGATGAAGGGAGAGAGATAGACAGAAAGAAGCGAAGAAGGTCTGGACAACGAGCCTAGAAAAGAAAAAAACGATGTAAATTCCAAGAATATGACGTCTTATATTTTTTCTTTGTACCACATATCCTTTACAGATATCATGAAAATCAATGACTCTTTATTTGACCAACAAAAAAAAAAATAAATAAAAAGATAGAAAAAAAAAAAAACCAAGTCGAACCTTCTGTTTGAGGGAGTGTGAGTAGATCTGAAAACTCGATCTCAAGTTGGACTTGGGACCGATGGAATTACTGCCGTCTTGTGGCCCCTGACCTCCTCCGGACTTGTTTCTAGTGCCAGATTCCTTCATCTTGTTCTGTTAAGAGCAAATCAACATGGCATAGATCTAGAAACCTTGAGATAACAATTTAAATGTACCAAGAAAGTAAGATTTTACGTTAGAAAAACAATTCTTTTTCAAAAAGTATAATATTATCTTAAACTAAATGCCGAAATTTGGTTGGAGAATGACTCACCAATAACTTATGTTAAGACAAAACTCTCTAGTAACTATTTATAACTTCCAGCGGGGAAAAAAACCCAAACAAACTGGTCAGCCGAAGATTGTTATTATTCTTAAATGTAAATATATAAAATTGCACTTAATGTTTCATTTAACAATCTAGCTTCGCCTGATTTCACGTTTCGGGTGAAGAAAGAACTTAATCTAGTTTTGAAAAAAATATTTTTTTTACACACAATCTTTGCATAAAGCCAACAGAAAGTCAGGCTCAGAAAAAAACAAAACCTGTGTATTTTGTGTTTTAAGGAATTACATTTCTGAACCTCACCAGCTTGCACGTCAAGTGTACGCTCGTATCATGAGCTGGTGAGGAAAGCACAAGCAAAATGTGTTGATGGCCAGCGTTAATTCTTTGCAGTGATACAAAGAGGAAAGAATCTCAACCTATCTCTAGAAATCTGGCATTTTGCACGAGTAATTCTCTATAGCATTGCATCGACACATTTTTCGGAGATTTAGTTTTAATGATTAAAGATATACCAATCTTGCAGAGCTAATTTTGTCTACATTTTGTTTTGATTCACTATCAGCTTGTACAAAGCATAGATTAGATCATCGAATTTAAAGTTCCCCGTTCCTCCTTTCCCCTAAGTTATATTGCGGTTTACACTGGAAAAAAAAATTGAGCGATTACAAGTGCCCCGTCCCTTTATATCTACTAACTTTTGGAGCGGTGAGATCCTCTGAACTGCTCTCCTGGGAGAATGACCTGGATGCTGTGTACATGTAGCTGAGGTCTTCTGTCTTCAGCTCTTCGTCTTGGGGAATGGTCTCTAGGTGTCGCCCAGAAGATGTTCTCA
>JAWDGP010006982.1:242500-247500 GCA_033675545.1 Elysia crispata
TGAAGGAGGTATAACAAATACTGAAACTCACATTCTTCTTTTTTTCTATTTTTTACTCTATCCTCATTAAAATTAATCTTCTCAGTAAAAAAAAAATAACTAAAATCCCGGCTCCATACCCGCATGAGGCTCGCGTCCGACTGAGATCTCTCCAGCGCCTTGTACGGATCGCTCGCCGCTGACTTCCTCAGACTCGACGCGGACGCGATTCTCTGCATGGAGGTCTGTGAGGGAGACGACTCGCTGGAGGAGGAGTGGGCAGAGGACAGCGAGGAGGCCGACTCGTCCAGGAGAGGATCCTCCCCATCCTCTACCGCCCTCATGAGCTCCTCCACCATCTCGTCCATGTCCGTGTTGTGCCTTCGTCTCCCGGAGGTCTCCTGTTTCGATGACGTAGATTTGCCCAGGTCCAGGGACTTCCGGCGTATCGGGCCGGGGTCCTCCGCGGACATCATGCTGCTGCTGGATTTCACTGTCGAGTGTGAGGAGGAGGAGGAGGAGGACGAGAAAGAGAACGAAGAAGTTTTGGAGGAAGAAATAGAAGAGGAGGAGGAGGAGGAGAAAACTGAAGAGGATTTAGTCGCGGTTGAGCCGGATGGTCTGTGAGATTTTTGGTCTGAGTTTTCTAAATCCTGCGATATTGTAGTAATTCCTCCATCTTCATTCTCTGCCATTCCAGGAAGAGCAACGTCAGGTCGAGGCTCTCCACAGAGAGCTGTGTCCTTCTCCTCACTAACAGGTTGACAAAATGACGTTGTAAAGGCCGATTCCTGGGCGATAGAATCTCCACATCTATCAGACTGTTCTGACGCTACTCCACCTGGGACTTTGCTTCCAGCTGTGCATGTATTTTGTGTTTCGGATAAGTTTTCGACACTATGAGAATGCTGCTGTGGAAATTCGCTGGACTCCGACAGATTCGAGCGGGTCAAAGAAGTCTCAGAGGATGAGAGCAGAGTTTGGCATATCTCCCCAGAGAGCTCAGCGCCCACAGAGAGAGTCTCATCAGGGTCAGGGTCGTAACCAGAGGCTGACGGGGACGGCTGGTGAGCTGGTGTTGATATCGGAGAGCCAAGCTGTAGCAGGTCACTCTGTACTGTCAGCGCTGGTTGCGGCGGCAGCAAAGAATCTTCCGTTACTGGTACAATCTCTCCTAGAGATGCTTGAAATGGTTTCCCAACTGATGAATGTGCTGGATTCTGCTCCACAGGACACGGGGGATTCGAAACTGGAGATGAGGAGCTTTTTGTCACGGTGCCATTCCTAGGATCATCGCGATCAGAACTCTGGGACACAAGACAGGATGCTGGTGGCGGTAGGATCACTTCCTGTCCAGGTGTCGAGGCCTGGTCACACTCCGCGGCTGTCTTAACGGTCAAGGCTGAGGCTTCCCGACTCGCGCCATGGACTCCTGACTCTTGTGGTCTTCCTGTTGGAAAAGAGCAGAAATTTGAAGATTTGATAGGATGTTACTAGAGGGTCTGGTCTCTATTGCTTTTATCCTCTTTTCTTCTTTTATGTTCTGGTTCCCTCCCCCCCCCCTCTCTCTCTCTCTCTCCCTCTCTTTTTTTTCTCTCTCTGTCTCTCACTCCTTCGTCCCCTTGTATGTGTCTGTATTCATCTTGTTTCTATACTTCTACATGTATTTCTCTCATTCTCTGGTACAATAGGCGTCCTTATGCTCTCGTGCTATTATAATTACTGTAAGTAGGCTATGAGCGAAATAAAAAATAAGAGAGAGAGAGAGACAGAGAAAAAGAGAGAGAAAGAGAGAGAGAGTGAGCGAGAGAGAGGGAGAGAGAGAGGGAGACAGAGAGAGACAGAGGGAGAGCAACGAGATAGATTGATTAATAGACTAAAATATAGAGATTAGGGGGTGGGGGGAGAGGGAAGGAGGGGAATAGAATGTCTATATATAAAAAAAGAAAAACAAGTAAACAGTGAGCGTGAGAAGGAAAAACGAACATAAAACAGACTGCAGGAAAAGAAATTTTCAAGGAGTTTTTGTTCATAAGTGAATAATTCAGTTTATTAATTCGTTATTATCAGACAGATCTGTTTTTTTTTTTATCTGAAAAAGATGATCTGAAGGACGTATTCATACTGAGGTAAAGAGAATATATTGGATACATCTATTTTTACATAATAACAGAGAGAGAGAAAAAGAGAAAGAGAGAGAGTGAGGGAGAGACAGAGAGAGTGAGAGAGTGAGAGAAACTGAGAGAGGGAGAGAGTGAGTGAGAGAGAGATGAGATGAGTAATATTTATTTGTTATTCATCCCAAAGCCTTGACCCACAAGCTCTGCGGTAGTAATTTTATTGTTCAAGATATTAATCAGCTGAAAAGGTAACACGTGAATACGACATGTAAATGTAATTTGATTTGATATCAAGATTCTTCCTCATATGGTGAGCACTTCGCTCAAACTATTGGTTTGATCAACAGACATGGGTCAGAGATATGAGAGAGAGAGAGAGAGAGAGAGAGAGAGAGAGAGAGAGAGAGAGAGAGAGAGAGAGAGAGAGAGAGAGAAAGGACAAAGACAGAGACGAACACAAAGACAAAGACAGAGACAAAAACAGAGACAGAGACAAAGACAAAGACAGAGACAAATACGTCGCAGAGAGGTCGGAGGGACCAAGAACAAAAGGAACATATTGTACAATAGACAGTCGCTTAATCAGAAAGACAGGCAAAACAAAGAGATACAGATCGACCCAAATAAAAGATGGATAGGCAAATAACGGGAGGTGCCTACAGATAAATATATAGATTAACATGCAGACCAACATACACAGAGAGCGAGAGAAAGAGAGGGGGAGAGAGAGAGATAGAGAGAGAGGGAAAGAGAGAGAGTGAGAGATCGAGAGAGTGGGGAAAAGAGAGAGAGAGAGAGAGAGAGAGAGAGAGAGAGAGAGAGAGAGAGAGAGAGAGAGAGAGAGAGAGAGAGAGAGAGAGAGAGAAAGACTGACAGAGAGAGTGAGAGAGTGGCCAAAGAGGCGCAGAAATGAGGATAAGACAATAGGCTATTTTCGTCGGTCCAGCACGACTGGCAGCGCATGGATGTTAAATGTCTCTGTAGCATAATATGTCGATTGTATTGCCTGTTGTTTTTTGTTACCTTTTTTATACACAGCTTAAGAATCAGGGAGGTATAATGAAAACAAGGATTGTAATAATTGATTTTAAAAAAATGTACACAAATTTTACTAGCTGTTTCAAATCATTGACCAAGTTTTCTGAAATGGGCTACCATTGTTACGAAAACAATCGAAAAAGACAAAACAAACAAACAAACAAAAAAAACAACAACCCAAATAACAAAAATAAAGGGGTGAAAAACCAGAACTGGAATAACCAAACATTCACAAATATCTTAACCAATGCCATAGAAAAGCTAGAAGATTTGAAGGCCCTCATGCATCATGACTTGAATGACCTATCTGTATCAATGATAAAGTAAAACATATACGAAGAGAAACCCTAACAGCGGAATTCAGAAAATGTTCAACCTTTACTGATTGGACATTTAATTTTTTTTCCTGTCATAAAATTTTATACCTTGATTAAATGGTTGATGTGTTAATTAATTGATTGGTGGACACCTCTTTTTTACAAGAAAAAAAAAAACAACAACAACAACAACAAATATATTTATAATTAAAAAAAAAAGAAAGAAAAATAAACCAAATCAAAACAAAAGAAAAAAGAAAGAGCGTCATTGAACTACCTCTATGGTCGCTAAAGAACAGACCAACAGGTAAATTTCCTTCAACCCATCCGTCTCTGCTTACACGTGCAGAGCTCACGGCAGGCCGTACCTGTTTCCAGGGCAGACCTAGATCTATATGTGCGCACGCACGTGAGCGCTAGGTTAGCGTATTCAAGAAATGCGCGAGGATTTTAGTCAAATGAAACCAACTCGTCCATCAAGCCTGTTGTGTAGGCCACAGAACAACGCAAAGAAGTAATAACAAATTCGTTGAAATGGAGATCGCATGCAGGCCTTCATGCATAATCATAAGGCAAGCTCCAGATTCAAGGGTTTTGTAGTCTGATTTACATTTATTACTCATCAGCACAATCTCAAGCGGTTCCATAAACTGTAGATGATGCAGTGTAGAAGGATCATACTGAAAAAAAAAATTAGGTGAAGTATTTTATGTTAGTAATATATCAAGTATTTAGGCAATAAGGATAGAAAGTTCATATCGTTAGAGTATATCTCAACAGAACAAATAACTCAGCAGCTGAGGTATAAAACAACAATAACCATAGCAACAAAACAACAAAGACAACAAAAGCAACAACAACATCATCATCATCATCACCAACAACCACATAATTTCAAGAAAAATATTTATGGTATAGACGAATATCTTACCTTCGCTAAAAAAAGCAAAGAATGTCACAGAATTAATTGCTTCTTCTATTTGATAAAAACCACAAAAAAGCACGATCTGGATCCAGTCTTGATCAATAAAATCGAACCCTAACCAGATCCACGACCTATCCCCGCCCTGGCGTGGCACATACTCATCTAATCTAACCTGTAACAGGTAGCATTGGCATCTCAACCCCTCGAGCATTGTGTGTTGTTTCTTGTGTGTGTGAGTGCTGCCTCGCCATCTCCCCCCCCCCCCCACCTCCCCAGCCCTCGGCGTGAGTATGATGCAACACGGTACGATGGTTCCCTGGTTACGAAGGTTTACTGACAACTGACACTGCCAGCTTCGACTGTTGCAACGGTTTACTGACAACTGACACTGCCAGCTTCGACTGTTGCAACGGTTTACTGACAACTGACACTGCCAGCTTCGACTGTTGCAACGGTTTACTGACAACTGACACTGCCAGCTTCGACTGTTGCAACGGTTTACTGACAACTGACACTGCCAGCTTCGACTGTTGCAACGGTTTACTGACAACTGACACTGCCAGCTTCGACTGTTACAACGGTTTACTGACAACTGACACTGCCAGCTTCGACTGTTACAAC
>JAWDGP010006982.1:252500-265000 GCA_033675545.1 Elysia crispata
ATAAGAAAGAGACAACAACAAAAACCACAACATGCACCTGAGAAGCAGTGGCACGCGTCAGTGGGGAAATCCATGCACGCTCACCAGGCGGGGAGGTCAAACTCTGCTCCTCCCACAGCAGCCGCTCCGACAGCGCCGCCAGGTTCTCGTACGTGCCGTCTAGGGAGTCACGCTCCATCGAGCCGTACGGAGACGATGACGTGGACCGTGACGTACTGTGACGTGCGTTATCGTTATTATCACCGTCATCGTCATTGTCGACATCCTCGACTCTGATCCGGCTTGGTGTGGGCGAGTCGAGCGCAGTGCCACACTTGGTCTCGAACATCCAACACATGCCGCTCCTGAAGGCCGTGCTGACGCCCTCTTGCCACAGGTTGCTGAGGTTGATACCGCCGCCTCGCTGGCTGCTGGCCGACTCGGAGGAAGCCAGGGGGTGAAGGCAGGACGGGGCGTTGATTGGACTGGGCAACGGGTTCAGGTCAGAGTCCTCGCTTCTGGAGACATCCAGGCTGGACACAGCGCTGCTCCAGACGTCCTCCGACTCTTCGTTCTCCTCCTCCACGATGATGCTCAGTCTGGAGAACTCGGCCGGATGAGCGCTAGACTTCCTTCTCAAACACACGCTCAGCTCGTCTTCCTGGCCTAATACTTCATCTTCCTCCTCCTCCTCTTCCTCAACCTCTTCAATGGTTTCAGATGGCGTGTAGTTCTCAAATAAAGAAAGCCCCTCACCTTGCAAATCCTCAACTTGCAAAGAATCAAGAGTCACAAACCGGGCGAGGCGTGGAGGTCCCCACTCGCTCTCAGAGCTGGACACGGCGGAGAAATGGTCCTGGTGAGAAAACCGCGGACTTTGCTGTAGAGAAAGTTGATCGCTTTGTGTCTCGTCCCATGACGCACTTCTCACCATCTCGGGTTGTTTCCCGAAATCGATGGTGCATTCTTCGAAAAAGTCGTCATCGTTGACACTGTACTCATCCAAGCTGTCAACCTCCACGGAATGATCGCCATCCTCGGGTGGAATCTTGTCCAGGTAGACATAACCTGCTACGGACAAACCATTATGGTTCTCGTGCTTCGAGCTGTCTATATCGAAACCTCCGTTGTTTTCGTAAAAACTGTTTTCCTCCCATTCTAGGACACCTGTGTCAGGATCACTTGGGGAATCACTGGATGCCCCGATGTTTTCAGAGAGTTCTGTTCTGTTGACCTCAAACAGTTTTGACCAAAGTTCGGTACTGCTGATTCCGTCACCTGTAGCCTGAGAAAGACTCGGTGTAAATACTGCGCTGCCATACAAACTTTCACCATCGCTAACATCACAACTGCTTTCATGCCGCGGTACATCCTCGCCATTTCGGTCTGTTTCCACTCCAGTAGTCCCGGGGAAGTCCGTGGCCGAGTGGAAAGAGGAATCAGAACTCCGTCTAGAAATTCCCGAGAGTAACGAGTTAAAGCTTCCCGATCCATCGGAACAGTCTTCGGTGAAAGGGAAAAGAAATCTGCTTTGGTTCACATCTTCAGCTGGGGAATCTAGGAGAATCACCTCAGGATCCATTGACGATGAGCAATCACTGATTTGGATGATATCCCTGGCTCCTGCGCCACCCACCAGTGCTTGAGCTTTCTGACTATCATCATCCACAGGACAACTTTCTCCCAGTATCGCTTTATACTCTTTCATCTCACCTATGGAGAGGACATGGTCATTATCATCATCACCATCTAGATACCGCACACCAACTCCTCTTTCCTGTAACCCATCTTCAGGATCTGTGGTTGCTGGGTACAGGAGGTCTGAGTGATGGTAAACACGGGGACCAGGCGAGTCTTCATTAAGACACGGAGTTAGGAACAGATCTGACGTTCTCCTGTACATCACATCCACAGCCAGTGACGGATCCTCGTCGTCTGTGTAAACAGCCTCTCTCGACTCTGGTCTAAACTGGCCAACTTCAGAGGACGCAGGACCACATTTTTCTCCAATCGCTGCTGATTCTACAGGTGCGTGCTGTGGACGGCACACCCGCTCCTCTTCATACTGTGGGTTACTTCTTTCAGGGGACAAGTTATCAACACAACCATCTTGGCCATCTTTGGTTTCTTCAAGCTCAAGACGACACAGATTCGAATCTGAGATGGGAAGTTGTTCCGAATATTTTTGGTCGTCACAAGAAACAAACTCGACGGATTCACTACTAATCGTAACCTCATTCCCATGTGACGGTGTGGATACCTGCTTTCCTCTTGAATCTGTGGCGCCAACTTGTTCACTACTATCTGTAAATGGCATGTGCAACTTCTCCGCCTCTACAACTTCGTTGTTGCTCTCCGTGGCTGTTGAAAAATGTAACTCGTCAATGGAGACTTGGCTACTAGTTGCATCTGTAGGCAGTACAATCGGTGGCATGGCGTGGCTTGAATGCGCATCTGAGACGTTTTCCCCTATAGGTTTGAGAGTTGAATTTCCGAAACTTGTAGGCTCAGTTGCATCACTACTAACACCGAAGGACGAAGCGTTGGATTCTTGAATGATACTTTCTGTTGTACAAGATGAAGCACCGCTGGTTTTAACAAACATTGCTATGCCATCTTTCTTTAGATCTGCTTCATTAGAGCTGCTCGGTTTCGATGGTATTCGCAATATAACGCTTCTTTCTTCATTTGATGACGTTTGATCTTCCAAACTAACGGATAGTTCACTATCTTTTTCTCCAGTGCGAGTACTAGTGAGTGCGACAGAGTCAAATATGATGTTCGAACCACTATCAGTATCACCTCTTAAAATTTGCAAAGGAAATTCACAAGCCAAACCACTCTCGACATCTGTTAACTTCTCTTCACTCCCATGGGAGATGTTTTCGCCATCGTTAAACGGTTCGATGAATGTAAAACTGTACACATCAACATCTGTAGCCACAGAGCTCAGCGGTATTCGATTACTTTCATCCGTCGGTTGGGAGTTTTCAATGTTACTAATCATACTATTTTCACGCTCGGTTAAAACAGTACAGTCAGGTTTCGATACCGAACCATCGGATTCTCTGTCGACGAAAGTAATGTGAGGTTTCTCCCCAGATATTTCTGACGCACTCATATCCTCGCATAACAAGTCATCTTTCCCATCATGCCCAGCACCTGGACTGGTAATGCTGCTTGAAGATCGAGATTCTGTTCTGCTATCAGCATCAACAGTTTCACGGGTTTCACCAAGAGAAAGATAGGTTTCTGGAGAAGCATCAGTGATAAGTGATTTTTCCGCTGGTTGCACCCCGACACTTTCAAACATGTGTTCCTCAGGAAACGAACTCAAGCTGTTATCGGTCATCCTCCCAGCATCAGATAAGCTCGACATGGTCCTGGAGGTGGTCATACCCCCCACGTCGACAGATTCAGTTTCGGCGCAAATAATATCCAATCTCAGATCGTTGTCGTGTTGTACATCCTTGCTGCAAAGATTTTCAAACTTCATGTCAGATGGCACAGCTGTCTCTGCAGTCTCAGCATTGTCCTCTGTAGTGACTGTTACGCTCTCATTAAACGTAAAATCAGCTCTCTCGCGATTATTTTCTAGCATTGTAGCACAGTCGTCGTGCACAAGATGAAACGGGTTTTCTAGCTCCGCGGGTGATGAAGAGGTGTCCTGAGTCAGGGGAATATCACGATATTGGTTTTCTTCCTCAGGAGGCAAAACATTTCCACTACTTGTCACACAAAGATAATCATAGGAAGTTAGTTCTTGCACCGACGCTGGCTCTGGTACTATCCCAGAACTTTCGATGTTAAGTTTAACGCTCTCTGTGGGAAGCAGAAGTAAACCCGATGTTGTGTCACTGGTTTCTTTTTCCTCTAGTTTCTTCACATTTTGTACTTCCTGTTCTGGTTTCTTGTCAGTTTCAGAACCAGATCTGCGACCGATGTACTGTTCGAGATTATCATAGACAGTGTTACTTCCCTTGACATTAAGCTCAAGGCCAGTCTCTGTTACAGATGTTGCAGATCTTGTGTCCAATGAGTGAGATGCGGCAGAACTTGTGGTGTTGAGGCCAGATGCGGTACTCGGAAAGGTTGACCTGTCGGAGATATTGAGTTCTAGGGCTGAAACAGCGGCGGATGCGGCGTTGTCCTTCAAGTCTGTTTTTGTTGCTTCCAACATGTGGTCCACGTCAGGAGATGGTGTTGGTGTTGATGCAACGTCAGGTAATGTTAGTACTGATGAAATGTCAGGAGATGTTGGTACTGATGCAACATCAGGAGTTGTTGGTAGTGATACAACATCGTATGTTGGTAGTGATACAACATCGTATGTTGGTAGTGATACAACATCGTATGTTGGTAGTGATACAACGTCGTATGTTGGTAGTGATACAACGTCGTATGTTGGTAGTGATACAACGTCGTATGTTGGTAGTGATACAACGTCGTATGTTGGTGCTGATGCAACGGCAGGTGATATTGGTACTGATGCAACATCAGAAGTTGTTGGTAGTGATACAACATCGTATGTTGGTAGTGATACAACGTCATATGTTGATGCTGATGCAACGGCAGGTGATATTGGTACTGATGCAACGTCAGGAGATGTTGATGCTGATGCAACGACAGATGTTGGTGCTGATGCAGCTGGGATTTCAAGATCTTTGGAGGTGGCATTTGTAAAACTCACTGTATCCTGTTGGTTATAACATGTACTACACGTGGTTTTTTCAATGTTCTGAGTTTGGCTGTTAGGCTCGATTTTGCTGTTGGAATAGCCAGAGGCAATGTGTTCTAATGACTTAGAGCCGGAATCAAACTCGTTTAAGGCAGGTTGTCCTATTTTCCTCGTTTCACTCGTAACTTCTTCAACGTCGCTATGAGCTTGCTTTTCTTTCGCCCCTCTCAACGTTTTCTCATCGCGTTTTTGAGACTCTACCATTTTCTGAAATCGTTCTGCTCCTAGTTGAACAATATTTTTAGGACCTCTTATTATTTCCTTTTTAGAAGGTGAAGGACAGGGTTTATCCTTATTTAATGAGCACTCCGTTTCTTTTGAGAAATCGAATCTTTTAATAATCGAATCCGGTAATCGTTTCGGCTCTACAGGTTCCTTAGTATTCGATACCGCAGACATGGAATCGAGCCCGCTTGAATTCATCTCTTCATCTTGATCTTTCAAACTGCTATTCCGTCTAAATAATCGATTACTTTCGGAGTTACTTATGGATTCCACTATAAAAGCACGTTCTTTGTCCGTAAAAGTTTTCGAGATTGACTTTTGATCAGTAGAAAAATCTATCGTTTTTATTTTACCAATACTTGGACTTTGACATGGAGAAACCCTGACAGGATTTGTCTTGCAATCTAGCTCATGTACGTATTCTTTCTCTGATATTCCCAGGTAAAATTTCGACGGTAAATGCTCCGGGTCTTTGGGATAGCATGAACTGTCTTCGTTGCTAGGGTAAACTATAGAAACTTTGGCGTTAGGATCTACTCTACTGTCAGAGGGCTGTTGACAGGACGCGCCTGTTTCCTCTTCGTCATGCGACTCTTTATCAACACAAACTTTGGGACAAGGTTTTGTGTTGTTTGAAGGTAGGGGAATGTACGGTAGAGAAGGAGAAAGTTGTGAATAATCGACAGCAGTTTGCCTTTCGATTCTTGGAGATTTGGGTGATTGAATCGACTTGGAGAATCGGGCAACGATCGATTTTACGTCAAAAGTAAAGCCGCTTTCGTCAGATGATGACACTGGTTCACATTGGTCACTAGAGCCAGTATCTTTGATGGACGTTGTGTGGTCATTTATGCTTGTGAGAATATTTACACATGGCAATGAATCTTCCGTGGTAAATCTATCATTTCCTGGAATCGTTTCCTCTGGCTTTGAATGGCCGTATGTGTTCGTGGAGGTGTTCAATGAATCAGGTTTTCTTCTGAGAAGTGGTTTTGGGCTTACTGGTGGCGGAACTTTGCCTCTGTTTTGACCTTTTGGACCTATGTCAAGAGTTTGGGGTCTTTCTACAGGAATGTTGCCGGAATCTCCACCGGATGATGAAAGATGTGGCTCAAGGGGTTTTTGTGTCGCAAAAGTTGCATCTGCAGGCTTGGAAAGTAGGTGAGGCGATTTAGAGCTTTTGCTCACCAAAGATAAATTAAGATCAGCGACGGCTGAGTCTGGAGAAGGGCTGATTTGTGCCTCTGACACCGGCTGGAATGTTTCTATGCTGGGAATTTTTAGCTTTAGTTTTCGCTCGGCGAGAGGATCAGACGAGCATACTTCTACAATCTCCTTGGGTGTACTCTGAGCAACCTTCTTGACATCTGGTGGTTGCTGTGCTTCTCCTAGTTCGGTTTGGAATTGTTGCTGAAGCTTTGAGTCCGCAGAAGTGCTTGATGATTCAGATGCGATGATGTTTTCGAGCTGCGTGACGCGTTCTTTGAGCTTCGGAAGGTGTCGAGCTGGAGGCGATCTGTCTTTGAGACCCAGGGACTTGATATAATCCTCTTTGAGCTTCTCTCTAGCCGCCTGTCTCGGCGATATCAGCTGATCGTCTCCCAACTTATTCGCGGACCTCAGCTTCCATTGAGCCAGGAGGTCCTGGTGGGATATCTGCTTCTGAGATGGTCCACCCAGAGCAGCTCCGGCGTCTGTGGGGTTCGAGTTGTCTCCAACGGCAGCGCCGTGGCTGGAGACCTCGAGGTCAGGAGACTGAAGGCGAACTGGCGAAAATGTTTTCTCCTGGCCTTCGAGGTCTGGTACTGGGCTGCCATAGGTGGGGACGCTGGACGTGCTGCTGGAGTAGCTGTCTCGCCGCGAGGATGGCGTGGACGAGACGCTCTCGCCATGCGTCAAGACACCGGAACTGCTGCTGCTGCGGTCGCGCCGTCTACTGCTGCTGCTGGCGCCGTGGACGGTGCCCGCATCAGACTGCAGGTTGAGGGACTTCAAATACTGCTCCTTGAAATAAGCAATGTCTTCGCGGATTTTGGAAGAGTTGGAGGGAGACTTTCCCGAAAAGGCCATTTTGCATCACCATGGCCTACTTATCACAGAGGGCTGGTTTTGATCAATAGTTACATATTGAAAACGTATTTCAACGTATGCACAACACCTGTCTGCATCGAAAAAGCATTAAAGATCATATCACATACCTATGGTTCAATATAATTAAAATTCTTGATCTTTCAATTCTGAGTGCCGAGTATACACATGTACCATCCAGTAATTCTAATGAAACATAAAACCAACACATAAATGCAACAAGATTAACTGTACCACTCGAGAAACTGTAGCTCAACCTAAATACGAAATACTGCCGGAATTCCTCTTGAGAATTTCATGGACTTCACTTGAAGCATGTATGTCGCACCGTTTATAGCATACAACACAAGGTAGAAGTAACAGCTTATGATATAAACTGAATGAGGATGAAGTATAAAATAAAGCAATGTTCTCTATAACTCTTTTTTTTCCAAGGGTTAACCTTTCGAAAAAAAGGGAAAATTTCACCATTTGTAACATTGAAACAAATTAAAAAAAAGGAGATTCTCGTAGAGTCTAGATAGAGCAGAGAATGGTGTTCCACTTTGCTAGCCGATGTTACTGCCAAAAGCCTGCCGCTCCAATCAACAATATCTTCCCACTGAATCCGTCACGTTGATGTTCGCCAGTCGGCGCCAAAGTTTGACGCTGCTCTCACTTGAGAGAGAGAGAGAGAGAGAGAGAGAGAGAGAGAGAGAGAGAGAGAGAAGAGAGAGAGAGAGAGTCAGAGAGTCAGAGAGAGTGAGAGAGAGAGAGTCAGAGCGGAAACAAATGTAATGCGTCATGTGTTTGCTCTCAGCTAAATTTTCAATCCGTTTATCAAAGTTCAATGGTTGTAGCACCACCACCACAACCACCACCGAAATCCAACACTCCAACCAGTCTCTCTGACGCTGACTCTAGCCCGGAGATCTAGATCTACCTGTCGTCACGTGAGATGATCACGTGTCTTATCAGAACCTGGACTTCTCTAACTCTAGAGCTTTTCTTATCACCTCCAGTGAGGAGTGGTCGCGCCCATCTTGTTTTTCCTCGTCACCGGAGTTTGAATTGGAAAATAAATTCCGAGTCTATAAAAACAAACAGGGTAATCTGTACCTGTGCAATATGTGGATATCACACGTACACATGATTCCAGGAGATAGGTTATCGGCACGCTGTGAGAAAATCATGTTTTGGCGATGAGGGATTTCGGAAAAAAATTGTAATAGAAGAAATTAATCTAAGAATTTTACAAGAGCTGTTCTGAAAAGTGTTTATCAGAACATGAAGGAAATTTGTGATGCCTTAAATAGAAGAACGAAGAACTTAGAACGTCAAAAGTTTCTTTGTAAATATACCCAAAAATCCAAATAGTTTAAGTGAAATGGAACACACCTCCATAACTAACTTGTCCACAAAACAGGTGACTTTGAAAGGGTATATGATATTTTGCCAAAAGATGTTACGGAAGAAAACTCAAGCCTGATCGACAGCTGGAGATCATCAACATTGATGAAATCTCGATATAGCTGCAGTTTATACAGGTGTAGAAATCACAACAATCACGACATGGCTGTGATTTCTGGTTCTAATATCTCTCCACTCAGACTAGAACCTGGATCTGGTATGATAAATACGGGGGGGGGGGGGAATGGGAGGGCATCAAGCGCTGGCCAATCTAATTGATAAAAAGTAATCGGAAAGTGAGCGACACAGCATCTGATAGATACAAAATGTACATAGAGAGAGATAGTGATAAGGGGAGCTAGACTGGGAGAGAAAGAAAACAAGTTTGATTAGATAGGAGAGAGAGAGAGAGAGAGAGAGAGAGAGAGAGAGAGAGAGAGAGAGAGAGAGAAAGAGACAGAGACAGAGAGAGACAGAGAGAGAAAGAGAGAGAGAAAGCGAGAGAGAGAGAGAAAGAGAAAGAGAGAAAGAGAGAGAGAGAGAGAGAGAGAGAGAGAGAGAGAGAGAGAGAGAGAGAGAGAGAGACAGACAGACAGACAGACAGAGAGAAAGCGTCAGGGAGAATGTGATATCCTTGTACACCAGTACTAGATTAGATTTACAAATAAATCTTTATTCTCCACAGATAGATACCGATATGAATTTAAGGAGCAGCTTACTCGCTACTCATCCATCCCGGACGGTTTTCATCAGATAATCGACACTTTATCTTGTCTTCCTTCACACAGGACGTAAAAGCACACAGGATCAAAACAGAGGCAACTCGGTGCCAAGAACAATAACTCTTGGCTTTTCATCAGACCTCCACTCTAACACGCTTCAATAAAAAGTTGAGCGATAAAAATTCCTGCAAACAAGTAAAACTCCTTCGTCAATTTGAAAAATTTTTTTTTTGTTTTTTTCTGTTCGCAACAATTCATTTCTCGATCTCCACAATACAGTGTTGACGAACCTCACACGTCATTCTTTTTTTTTTCCATCCTTACTTTCACAATCAAAACAACTGATGCCTCAAACCTAAACAACGAGGACCTCTCTAATTCTTCTCAAGTCTGGATGGAACAAAGAGAGACCGAATGTTTACCATGCCAGAGTGCATTAAGTTTGATGCTAAGCTCAAAGTTTCAGCTGTCATGTCAAAACACGCTAAAGATGTTAAAGTTGTAAGTAGAAAATAAATTCTTCTCACAAAGTTCTATCGAAAAGCTATTTCTCACTTTCCATTTATCAGAGCGCAAAATTCTGAGAGAAAATTTCCTCTTAGGAGTTAGAAGTCTAGAGAGAAGAGTCTTTCAGATTACGAGGGAGAGTCCATAGTTTTTACTTCGGAGTGTCACTCAATGGCCAGGGCTGTCCACTGGTCACAAAAAGTGAGCTGGCTCTGAATTCATATTGATCTTCGACGGCTACTAGACTTAAGATAACAAAGGGATCTTACCGAATCAGCCAAGTTTTGTGTGCTGTGTGGAAAAATAATTGCGAATATTATTTTTCTGTTTTGTAAGAAAGGATCACTCCAGCAACCTCCGCTGATCAAGCCTTCGGGAAAAACCAATGACAGACAGAGACAGAGAGTCTAGAGACTAACAAATGAAATTTGAGTACCGAAATATTCCATGATATCATAATTCGCCGTAGGGTTGAGCTTTTGTTTCAGCTTTAAAAATAACTATAACTTTTTCTGCTACATTGACTTTCAATGATGTTAAGAGGAAAACATAGCTGTTTTCCAACGTTTAGAAAACCATTCTTAGTTGTTAGCCATACGAAATATGTTTGCGAATGCTGACCTTAATAATAATAATAAAAAAACATTTTCGATTTATACGAAATTGCAACGCTTGACCGGAAATCAATGCAATGTTGTTTAACATAATGCCTGTAACTCGAATATGTTTTTACTCTTCAAACAATGTCGGACGTGACTTATCATAAACTGTGGCGCAAGGGAATATAATAGTTAGCATATACAGGATCTTAAGGCTTACAACAATACTTAATACAAGTAGATCTAATTGGTTTATGCAGGTGATCTTTACACAAGCTTCTCTCGCCACAAAACATTAAAACGAGCACCGATTATTTTTTTATTAATAAACTCACCGAAACCAACGCTCAGGTTAATCCACATTCTATAATATAATAATCACACATAGAATGCTTGACGAGTTCCCGATGAAAAGATGTACCACTGTATCACGGTTAAAGCTATCGAATAAACTAGCGCGCCATGGGTCTGGAGTCTGCCCACATCACTATCGAACATCAACAGAGAGCTGTCTTGGATCGTGACGGCATTGTTTTCATTAGTATGGACCTGGGCAGTACCGAATGTCTCGAGTCTGTCGGTTCCATTAGTCCAGTGAGCAACAGTCGCATCTTTATCTGTCAGTTACTTCAGTCTAGTGACCAGCAGTCGCATTTTTATCTGTCAGTTACTTCAGTCTAGTGGGCAGCAGTTAGATCTCTGTCTGTCAGAGCTGGCAGACTGCTCAGAGCTAATTCCTCCACACCTACAGCTGACAAAACAGATCTATCGCGAAAGAAAAACAGTGAGGAGGAGAAAAAATGTACTAGAGAAGGATATAGCGCCATGAATCCACAAGGAAGAAGTGCAAGAGATCAACCTTAACTCTTACTGAGATTCACCCTATACTAAACATGTATAAAAATTTCCCGTGATTCACTCTGGGTTTTTTTTGTCTAGTGTCACTCAGTGACTTAGTCTGTTATATATCTAGCTTTACCCTGTGACTTGTTTATGTGTATAGTGTCACCCAGTGATTTGGTAACGTGTCTAGCTTCACGCTGTGACTTGTTTACGTTTATAATGTCACCCAGTGATTTGGTTATGTGTCTATTGTCACCCAGTAACTTAGTCTATTAGGTGTCTAGTGTCACCCTCTGACTCAAGTCTGTTATCTGTCTAGTGACATCCAGTTAGATGTCTGTAAAGTGTCTAGTGTCACCCCGCGGTTCAGTCTGCTCTGTGTCTGTCTAATTTCACCCTAATCATGACTCAGTCTGTCATGTCACTTGTGCCTAACTTGAAATTTAATTCTTTACTGACTTTTTCACGTGATCTGGTGGACCAATCGATAAAGCAGTGGCCCAGCACCCAAGTTTATTGTCTGAATCCCAGAATACCTCAGTCTAAGACTCTCGAACCTGAGTGCGGCCCTGTAATCTAGCACTGTGATTAAAGCTGCTCTGATATGGCAAATTGTCGCTCATTACAAGACAAGAAACAAGCAGCTATGCTCTGTTGTTATGCGCCTCATTATTGGTTTTGAAAGTTCAGTTGCCTAAAAAAGTTCGAACTTGAAAAAAAAATCGTTAAAAAAAATTGGGCTCAAGATGCTAGCACATCATATAGGTTTTAAAGATTTTGTACATTTATCGTTTTCCTACGAATATCACTGGAAGTCGAAATAAACGTAAAGAAAAAAATAATAACTTTCTTCTCTTTCGCACTTTCATTCATAAATATGTAATGAACTGTTTATGTCAAAGAGCATGGATCTCTACCATCATATTTCTTCTCACTCAGTTATCCTGAGCAGTGATAGGCGAATAAGAACTCTTTCAAGAAACACCTATAGATAAAACCAACTGATAAATTCTTAACAGAAAGAAACACCTCAAAGAGTTAAAGAAACAACTTTTAGTTTGGGGATTCAAAACGGTGTTAAACTCTCTCTCTTTCTCTCTCTCTCTCTCTATCTCTCTCTCTCTCTCTCTCTCTCTCTCTCTCTCTCTCTCTCTCTCACTCTTTTTCTTTTTTTCCCCTCTCCATCTCTACGTTGCGTTAGCGTACATTCTTTCACGGCAAAGTATAGCTAGTGAGAATGAAGGGGTAACTGCTATTTTCAACACAGCAATGTTTTTAAGAATTGAAAATTTGCAAATTTATAAAACTTTAGGACAAAACTCTATTAGATACCACAAAAGGAAACTTCTGCCTTCCGAAACACAATAGAAGATTTGGAGAATTCAGCATTGTATACGTAACGTATCGAAA
>JAWDGP010006982.1:270000-335000 GCA_033675545.1 Elysia crispata
GAGAGAGAGAGAGAGAGTGAGAGAGAGAGAGAGTTGTGAATGAGAGAAAGAGTGAGAAAAAGACAAGTGTTAAAATATTTTTTTTTCTTTTACAATATTGGAAACTGAGATATTTTTGTTCTGAACACCAATCCACCCTCCCACCCCACCCACCTACACACACACACACACACCCACACACATGCATGCAGGATTCGTACTCTACAAATGGATCAGCCCCAGACATATCCTGATCATAAATCCTTGTCAGATCAGTCTCTTTCACTCTTTTTTTCCTCTCTCTCCCTCTCTCTCTCTCTCTCTCTTTCTCTCTTTCTCATACACTCTCTCTCTTTACCCTTTCTCTGTTATCTCTCTCTACCTCTCTCTTTCTCTTTCTCACACACTCTCTCTTTACCTTTTCTCTGTTATCTCTCTCTACCTCTCTCTTTCTCTTTCTCACACACTCTCTCTTTACCTTTTCTCTGTTATCTCTCTCTACCTCTCTCTTTCTCTTTCTCACACACTCTCTCTTTACCCTTTCTCTGTTATCTCTCTCTACCTCTCTCTTTCTCTTTCTCACACACTCTCTCTTTACCTTTTCTCTGTTATCTCTCTCTACCTCTCTCTTTCTCTTTCTCACACACTCTCTCTTTACCTTTTCTCTGTTATCTCTCTCTACCTCTCTCTTTCTCTTTCTCACACACTCTCTCTTTACCCTTTCTCTGTTATCTCTCTCTACCTCTCTCTTTCTCTTTCTCACACACTCTCTCTTTACCTTTTCTCTGTTATCTCTCTCTACCTCTCTCTTTCTCTTTCTCACACACTCTCTCTTTACCCTTTCTCTGTTATCTCTCTCTACCTCTCTCTTTCTCTTTCTCACACACTCTCTCTTTACCTTTTCTCTGTTATCTCTCTCTCTCTCTCTCTCTCTCTCTTTCTCTTTCTCACACACTCTCTCTTTACCTTTTCTCTGTTATCTCTCTCTACCTCTCTCTTTCTCTTTCTCACACACTCTCTCTTTACCTTTTCTCTGTTATCTCTCTCTCTCTCTCTCTCTCTTTCTCTTTCTCACACACTCTCTCTTTACCTTTTCTCTGTTATCTCTCTCTACCTCTCTCTTTCTCTTACACTCTCTCTTTACCTTTTCTCTGTTATCTCTCTCTACCTCTCTCTTTCTCTTTCTCACACACTCTCTCTTTACCTTTTCTCTGTTATCTCTCTCTCTCTCTCTCTCTCTCTCTCTCTTTCTCTTTCTCACACACTCTCTCTTTACCTTTTCTCTGTTATCTCTCTCTACCTCTCTCTTTCTCTTTCTCACACACTCTCTCTTTACCTTTTCTCTGTTATCTCTCTCTACCTCTCTCTTTCTCTTTCTCACACACTCTCTCTTTACCCTTTCTCTGTTATCTCTCTCTACCTCTCTCTTTCTCTTTCTCACACACTCTCTCTTTACCTTTTCTCTGTTATCTCTCTCTACCTCTCTCTTTCTCTTTCTCACACACTCTCTCTTTACCTTTTCTCTGTTATCTCTCTCTACCTCTCTCTTTCTCTTTCTCACACACTCTCTCTTTACCCTTTCTCTGTTATCTCTCTCTACCTCTCTCTTTCTCTTTCTCACACACTCTCTCTTTACCTTTTCTCTGTTATCTCTCTCTACCTCTCTCTTTCTCTTTCTCACACACTCTCTCTTTACCCTTTCTCTGTTATCTCTCTCTACCTCTCTCTTTCTCTTTCTCACACACTCTCTCTTTACCTTTTCTCTGTTATCTCTCTCTCTCTCTCTCTCTCTCTCTCTCTCTCTCTCTTTCTCTTTCTCACACACTCTCTCTTTACCTTTTCTCTGTTATCTCTCTCTACCTCTCTCTTTCTCTTTCTCACACACTCTCTCTTTACCTTTTCTCTGTTATCTCTCTCTACCTCTCTCTCTCTCTCACTCTCACACACTCTCTCTTTACCTTTTCTCTGTTATCTCTCTCTACCTCTCTCTTTCTCTTTCTCACACACTCTCTCTTTACCTTTTCTCTGTTATCTCTCTCTACCTCTCTCTTTCTCTTTCTCACACACTCTCTCTTTACCTTTTCTCTGTTATCTCTCTCTCTCTCTCTCTCTCTCTTTCTCTTTCTCACACACTCTCTCTTTACCTTTTCTCTGTTATCTCTCTCTACCTCTCTCTTTCTCTTACACTCTCTCTTTACCTTTTCTCTGTTATCTCTCTCTACCTCTCTCTTTCTCTTTCTCACACACTCTCTCTTTACCCTTTCTCTGTTATCTCTCTCTACCTCTCTCTTTCTCTTTCTCACACACTCTCTCTTTACCTTTTCTCTGTTATCTCTCTCTCTCTCTCTCTCTCTCTCTCTCTCTCTCTCTCTCTCTCTCTCTCTCTCTCTCTCTCTCTCTCTCTCTCTCTCTCTCTCTCTCTCTCTCTCTCTCTCTCTCTCTCTCTCTCTCTCTCCAAGACGTCAGGAGCTAAATACACTAAATTTTCCCTAAATAAACAGAAGAGCTCCTGAATTTATCATCATTCATAGCGGTCTGGGAAAGGTAAGAAAAATACTTCTACCGCCATTTCCTACCATTACAGCCCGGTCTAGAACATGAAGTATACCTATCTTTCTAGCAGATTGTCCGTTAGTCTGGCCCTCAGCTATGATTTTGTCCAGGTTTCTTCATCAACCGCACATTTAGCTGTTTACTGACAGGTAAATCAGGCTTGCTGCCTGGTTATTTAGTCGGCTTTCAGACGCGATAACTTGAAACAAACGACATTCTACCATAACGTGTTTTTGTACGATTCTCACTAATCGACTTTCCGGTTCCACATTGGGTCATAAAATACCGATTCATGGAGGTGCATAAATAAAGAGAAAAAAGATGCCGGATAGCCCAGTTGATAGAGTTTTGTATAGAGAATAAGAAGGTCGTGGATTCGATTCCAGGGACATCGGTTGATGGACCGGATCCTATTGAACAGAATATAACGGAAAGTCACCGTTTTCGTAACAGACTCGTTTAGAAATTTGGGGAACAAAAAAACGAATCCAAGTAGAAAGTGGGTTTCTAAATCCGGCCAACCAATTTTTGGGATTGAAGTTCATGTGTCAAACTTGCAAATGCAACCTAAAAGTTAGATGCGTTTATGTTTTACTTGAGTATTTTTTATTTGTGTAAGTGCACTTTTTCCCTCTGGCGCTTGGTTCCTATGGCAAGTCTATTGTTATGTTATGTTCTCGACGTTGCAAAAGTCTAGTCCTTACCGTGCCAAGCTCTATGAGAGGACCACACAGAGCTAACTCCAGACGATGAATCGCTTGGTTCCTACAGCAAGTCTATTGTTATGGTCTCGACGCCACAAAAGTCTAGTCCCGTCCCATCGTGCCCACCTCTGTATGAGGAAGAGATAGATCTAACTCGCTTGGTTTTTACAGCAAGTCTATTGTTATGTTCTATATCTAGACGTTACAAAAGTCCAGTCCGTACCGTGCCAAGCTCTCTAAGAGGACGAGACAGAGCTAACTCCAGACGGTGAATCGCTTGGTTCCTACAGCAAGTCTATTGTTATGTTCTATATCTAGACGTTGCAAAAGTCCAGTCCGTACCGTGCCAAGCTCTCTAAGAGGACGAGACAGAGCTAACTCCAGACGGTGAATCGCTTGGTTCCTACAACAAGTCTATTGTTATGTTCTATATCTAGACGTTACAAAAGTCCAGTCCGTACCGTGCCAAGCTCCCTGAGAGGACGAGACAGATCTAAATCCAGTTAGTGAATGGCTTGATTCCTCCCGTCCAAGCGATTTTCGGGTAAATCCCCAGCTTCGGGTGAAAACCAACGAACTAGGGAGGCTAAATGGATCCGCCAGAGACAACAGTCTCGTCAGCCCGGGTCACACGATACTTGAACTACCTGCTTTTACTGTTAACAGGATTTTACTCGCGTTCTATGTGAGTGTTTCTCTCTCCCTCTCTCTCTCTCTCTTACTCTCTCTCTCTCACTCTCTCTCTCTTACTCTTTTTTGTCCCATCCTAAGTTTGAAAGAATTCCTTTACAACTCTTACTCTCTCTCTCTCTCTCTCTCTCTCTCTCTCTCTCTCTCTCTCTCTCTCTCTTACTCTCTCTCTCTATGTCTCCATCTACCCATCTTTTCCTCTCTCGGAACCTTTTGCGAGAATTAAACGGTTAGTTGATGTAAGTTGAAGAAAGATAAGACTACTTAAGGTGTATAAAATCGATACAAAATATCCATTTTAATTGTAAGCCAGAAGTTATTGAAAAGGTGCGCTTCCGGCTAGAGACTGCTGAAGGAAATTACTGTCCACTACGCTTTATGGAGATAAATGCACTGAAGTTCGATAGCTAATCTGGTTCTACCACTTTCCATCTCCAACTTATTTACATCTCTAACATGGATGAATGTAACACAAGATTCAAATTGTTGTTGTTGTTGTTGTTGTTGTTGTTGTTGTTGTTGTTGTTGTTGTTGTTGTTGTTGTTGTTGTTGTTGTTGTTGTAGTAGTAGTAGTAGTAGTAGTAGTAGTAGTAGTAGTAGTAGTAGTAGTAGTAGTAAAACTATTGGTGTGGCGGTGGTAGTAGTAGTAGTAGTAGTAGTAGTAGTAGTAGTAGTAGAAGTAGTAGTAGTAGTAGTAGTAGTAGTAGTAGTAGTAGTAGTAGTGGTAGTAGTAGTAGTAGTAGTAGTAGTAAAATAATAAAAGTAGTAGTAGTAGTAGTAGTAGTAGTAGTAGTAGTAGTAGTAGTAGTAGTAGTAGTTGTAGTGGTGGTAGTGGTAGTAGTAGTGGTAGTAGTAGTAGTAGTAGTAGTAGTAGTAGTAGTAGTAGTATAAGAGTAGTAGTAGTAGTAGTAGTAGTAGTAGTAGTAGTAGTAGTAGTAGTAGTAGTAGTAGTAGTAGTAGTAGTAGTTGTAGTAGTAGTAGTAGTAGTAGTAGTAGTAGTAGTAGTAGTAGTAGTAGTAGTAGTAGTAGTTAGTAGTTGGTAGTAGTAGTAGTAGTAGTAGTAGTAGTAGTAGTAGTAGTAGTAGTAGTAGTAGTAGTAGTAGTAGTAGTAGTAGTAGTAGTAGTGGTGGTGGTGATAGTTTTTAGTGGTAGCAGCAGTAGTAGCACCAGCAGCAATGGTAGTAACAGCATCTGCAGCAGTGTCGGCAGCTTTTTAGGAACAGAGCCAGGGTTTTTTTTGAAAGAATTCCTTTACATCCTCTAAGCCATGAGTTTCCAGTCTGTGTCTCCACCTACGCCATACTCCAGCAGTGGAGAAAACTGGTGCGTGAGTGCGTATGTTTGTGTGTGTATGTGGGGGGGGGGGGGGGTGAGAAGGTTTAGCGTACAGTTGTATGGGAGAACGGGGAACAATCAGATCGATCATATGTAATCCGCCCATATAGGCATACCACATGAATATTGATAGAGATAATTACACAGTTCTAGTAGCCCTGCGAGTTGGGTTTACCCCTGGCTCTGCTTTCAACAAACTGTTTGCGCTCTTTTCGCTTCCTTTAAACTAAGGACGATACGATATGCCTCATATGGATTTTACACTTTTTTCTATTTTGTTTCGAGGGATAATTTCAAAATGTTAATGTATGTGAGTGTCGGAGGGTGGAATTTCAACACAAAATGCAGTGACGCTGAAATGATAGCTTACTATAATAACTACAATTATAGCATCTGTTTTTTCTCAGCGGACTGGACTTATTCACTTCATTTAACAGTGTTGATAATTTCGGACATGGAATCGATTTTGGTTGTTTTGGTTTTTTTTTGTTTGTTTGTATTTTGTAAATTGTTTTAAAATTTATTTTGGAAAAATTAAAAAAAAAAACTCCGAAAACCAAACCCAACAAACAGAGGCATCCACAAGCTATTGATTTCTGTTTACCTAGAGGATAGCTTTCAAACGAGCCTGTCCCATTTCTTTGACAAGCACATTCATCATAGAAATAATTCTATATTAATAATAATAATCCTGCAGAATCCCGAGTTTACATAGTACAGATTGTCTTGATTTAGCTTGAGCTTGGACCCACTGCAGATAAAGTAAATAGAAACTAGCTGTTCAACTATCTGTATAACGTGTCTTAAAAATAATATGATACGACATACACATTTTTGTTTAAATATAATAAAACTTCTAACCTTTATAGAGTAAAATTTCCAATTTCACATGTTCTCCAAAAGTCCAGGCGATTTAACCTGTGTCCATGGCGTGAAATCTGGTATTAAATTACCCAACGAGAGGTTTTTTCTAGATGTTCAGTCGTTAGAACAAAGGAAATCAACAGCTACAAGCAACTCAAGATAAAGGAGAGGGGGAGGGAGGGAGGGAGGGAGGGGGGTACTCACTCCTTCCGGAAGACAAAGAGGAATTGATCGCCGCTCGAGAGGATATTGATCTGAGCTACAATAGCAGGAACAAACTGTCCTCACACACAACCCTGTCACTTCTTTCTCTCCTCAAATCGTTCTGCTATTATATTTCTGAAACCGATAAGGTTCTCTCGTAATCCATGGTTTGGTGAAAGTCTTCAGTGGAGATGTTATACTGATGCTTGGTTTACTATTGATTTGTTTGCTTATCAACGAAGAGCACGAACCAACGATAGGGGAGCCGGTACAGGGGGTGAGAGAGGAAAAATTCTTGGGTGCTGGTTTGTAGCGTAAACATAATGTTTTTGATGTTATTGATTTGATGTGTGAGTTTATTTGTTTGGAAGAGGAACCGGGAGAATATACAGAGAAAACAGAGTGCACTTTTGGAGAGAGAGAGAGAGAGAGAGAGAGAGAGAGAGAGAGAGAGAGAGAGAGAGAGAGAGAGAGGACAGAAGAGCAGAGAGAGGAAGAGACAGGAGTGAGGTAGGAGAAAGAGAAGAGTAGAGAGAGAGAGAGCGGGGGAGAAAGATAGGGAGAGAAAGAAGATTAGAGAGAGAGAGAGAAAAACAGGGAGACAGAGAAAGAGAATAGTAGAGAGGGTGTGTGAGATAGATAGATAGATGGATAGATAGATAAAGAGAGAGAGAAGAGTAGAGAGAGAGGGGGGGAGAGAAAGGTAGGGAGAGAAAGAAGAGTATATATTTAGAGAGAAAGACAGGGAGATAGAAAAAAGAGAATAGAGAGAGCGTGTGAGATATATATATATATATATATATACAGAGAGAGAGAGAGAGAGAGAGAGGTAGACAGAGAGACGAGAGAGAGAGAGAGACACACACACACACACAGAGAGAGAGAGAGAGAGAGAGAGAGAGAGAGAGAGAGAGAGAGAGAGAGAGAGAGAGAGAGAGAGAGAGAGAGAGAACAGCGAGAGGGTGAGTAGCGAACCAAAATAAAAACCTAGCCAAGCACTCTCCAGCCATATCTGCTAATGCAATCGAAACAAAAGGGAAGATGTTTTCCTGCGTATTGGCACGGCCCAGTAAACAGTGAGGTCTGCAACAGGCGTGCTGTGTTTACAGACATGTACCACGCGGTTATTTATTTATATGGATGATAGGAAGTGTTGGTTCTGCATAAACTTACTGTTCTTTTTTTACCGGGAGTTGTGTAAAAGAATTCCTTACGTTGGCGGAAGTTTATTTTAAAACATAAATAATTAAACCTGGTTGTAATATACTTGTGCTTAATGGCATTCTTAGCATCTTTCTCTTTTGTTCTGTCTTCGGCCGCAGCTTGTCGAAAATTTGGGAATTCTCTTTATTTCTCTCTCTCTCCCTCCCTCTCTATTCCCCCCCCCTTCTCTCTTTCTCTCGCTTCCTAGTTCTCTCTCTCTCTCTCTCTCTCTCGTTCCCTCTCTATCTAGCTCTCTCTTCCTTTCTCTCTAGCTACCTCTCTCTGTATCTCTCTCTCTATGTCTATCTCTCACCAGCTACCTCTCTATATGTCTATCTTTCTCTGTTTGTTTGTCCGTCTTTGTCTCTGCCTCTGTCTCTGTCTGTCTCTCTAATCTTCTTTCTCTCCCTATCTTTCTCCCCCGCTCTCTCTCTCTCTCTCTCTCTCTCTCTCTCTCTCTCTACTCTTCTCTTTCTCCTACCTCACTCCTTTATTCTGTCTCTTCCTCTCTCTGCTCTTCTGTCCTCTCTCTCTCTCTCTCTCTCTCTCTCTCTCTCTCTCTCTCTCTCTCTCTCTCTCTCTTTTTTTTTTCTTTCCACCCTATATTACATTGGACCAAAGCACTAACTACCTAAGCCCTTTCCTATCCCACTCTTACAGAACTCCGAGGCCTTTATCGCAACCAGCGCATGTACCGTACATTAACTGATACATAATTTGTATGCAACAAATTTTATTCTTTTACATTTTCCCCGCACATGCATGCCTGACACACAATCAATATTCTGGATCTACTCAGAGCATCATTAGGTGAGCAACCAAGCGAGACGGCATGCCATCCGTGGAGGAGCAGCGGGGTCATCTTTTGTGCTGTGGGTTCACAATCACAGACACTCAAAATCAGCACAGAGTGACACTTCAGTCTGTGCAGCAGCAACTTGTCACAATCAATAAATGCGCATTGAATAACATGGAGCTTTGATTACACATGGAGATCTGACAAAAAGGCGCAAAGAAAACTAGATAAAGTTCTAATAATGATGACAACATTTATTCATTTTATTCACGTATTTTCATTACTAATTTCTTGTCCATACCACACTCAGCGTGGTAAGGGTACAATAAAGACAAAATATAATTTTCGTATAAAAGGAAAACATTATTTATTTTATTGTTGTATTTCCATCCATAATTTCTTGCTCTCATCATACTCAGAGTAGTAAATCTTGGCGAGCTAAGGACTCGGAGCTGCTATATTACCTTGAGTCTCTGAGGATTTCTGGAGAGAGAGAGAGAGAGAGAGAGAGAGAGAGAGAGAGAGAGAGAGAGAGAGAGAGAGAGAGAGAGAGAGAGAGAGAGAGAGAGCATGGCCGCCTGTTGATGAGTTTCTTGTCGCACTCAACCTGCCATAATCAAGAGAGAAATCAACAGGTCAGCATGTGATTTAAAGATCTTGATTTAAAGATAATGTCAGGTCAGGCGGATCTGCAGACATTTCTTGCTTCTCATTCGAATTATGGTATAAAACATGCACGGCCATCTTTCATGTTGCTGTGGTTGAAACTATGTATCAATCTAACTGCGGCTAATGACGGGTTTGTTTTTTTTTTTTTGTTTTTTTTTTGTAATATTTGTTTCTTTTTGTTCTTCCTATTATAATTATTGTAGTTGTTCTTGTTATCTTAATTATCGTTGTTAGTGTCTAATCTGCTATAGCTATGAATGAGACTTATGTACCACAGAAGTTTCTGCTCCCTCCACGACCAGTCCGAAGGAGGTATACTCAATATACTATATTATCTTTTCGTAATAACGTTTACACAACAAAACAAGAATTAAAAAATCTGTTCTACGCCTAGTTAATAAAAGAAGAAAGAACTCGTCTACGTTTTGCCACAGATATAAATATTGTAACATTGAAAAACCCTTTGTATATTATCTTCTACCGACGCCGTTACATTAATCTTTTACTATTATCGCTATTTGCTTTGGCCTGAACGAAAATCAATGCGCCTCAGTGCGATATTGCAATTTGGATTCCTCGATATGGGCAGAATCGATAGCTTTTGAGAATTGCACGCGATATTCCCTTCGGGCTATGTAAACTGGAGAGACCTCATCACAAGGTAATGGCCTCGCTTGCTCGATATTAAAAGTCACGGCAGAAGTAATTTTTTTTTTTTCATCCCTAATGGAGCCAGAGTGAACGAAATTGTGTGAATGAGAGAATAACAGTGGGAAGCGAGTAAAGAGGAAAAAAAATTATGAGATGAAAAAATGCTGTAATTGAAACTGACTTATGGCGTGGATATTATTATTTTTCTATTCATTCCTGCAAATGGAAATCTTAAAAGACGTTCTTTAAAAAGTCCCCCCCCCCCCATTAGTTTTCCGAAGAATCTTGTAAGGAGAAAAAGCTTTTGGATAGAATTTACTACAGATTTAAGCTATAAAGGTTCATAACTTGCATTCTATTTAATATGTATACAAAGCAACCACAAAACCACAACATTTTCAAAACAAGCAGTTTTTAAACAATAAATAAGGAAGTGGTAAATTTTATGAAACAATAATCAGATCCTTTTAATTCCACTTAAAATACGGGTCAAAATATTGTTCTTTTTAACCCAACAGATAGAGAAGTCTTGGGTTTTAAGACTGACGTTTGCTTTTAATCACCATTTTCTCGAGGTCATAGTCAGAGCTATTTGTGACTCAACAAAGCTGTATGGATGACTCTCCTCTCCAGCCAGGAGCTCTAAGCCGTGTGCTATACACGGCCTGTTGATCATGATATGTGGTGACAAGCTTGATGCACGTCTGTCAAGCTATTGTCAAAATATGGCTGCTTCAGGAAGATAGTCTTAATCACAAATGATTGTCTGTGGGACCGTCCTAATATGTGATTTTCTGTATTGTCCGAATAGGCATATCATGGGATTTTCTGTAATATCGTCCTAATAGGGATATTATGGGATTTTCTCTAATTATCATCCTAATGGGCATATTATGAGATTTTCTGTATTATCGTTCTAATGGGTATATTATGGGATTTTCTCTAATTATCGTCCTAATGGGCAGATTATGAGATTTTCTGCATTATCGTTCTAATCGGCATATTATGGGATTGTCTTATAATCGTCCTACAAGGCACATTATGGAACTTTCTGTATTATCGTCTGAATAGGCATATCATGTGATTGTCTGTGTGACTGTCCTATTATGTGATTTTCTGTATTATCGTCCTAACAGCCATATTACGTGACTGTCTGGGTGACTGTCCTTTTATGTGACTTTCTGTATTATTGTCCTAACAGACTTAGTATGTGATTGTCTGTTTGACCGTCCTATTATACGATTTTCTGCATTATCGTCCGAATAGGCATTTTATGTGATTTTTTTGTCTAATATTTCTTTGTATCGTCCTAATATGCATATTCTGGGATCGTCTGTTTTGCCGGAATACCAACCTGGCTGTCTGGTGGTGGGGGTCGAGTCCCATCTAACCAACCCTGTCTTTAGGCTTAACCGGTGCCCAATAGTCTCTGCGACTAGAGTTTACTGCATCAACGCCCATAGTTATTTCCAGTGGAGATATGACCCGGTACAGCCTTAACAAGCATAGTAAACTCTAAGCTATAAGAGAACTGTATCGAAGCTAATTGCAAGAAATATCAATATGGAAATCATTGATTCTTCATCTGGTGCGAAGATAGACGGTCTTGTAGAAAAAAACAACAACAACTAAACAACTATAATTCAGTGTTTCTTTACACTGAACCAGCTTAATAATATTCCAGGATGTAAAGATACGAAGCTGTTTGCAAACCCAACCCAATAAGCCGCAATATTACCAGTTACTGTCCAAACACGGGAATTAGGATATTCCAGGAACAAAAAAGGTTTAGGATATTCTAGGAACAAAAGCCTCATTCATCATAATTATTAATGCGCTTACGAAGATGAGGAAGATGAAGCGAAGAGAGTTCACAAACCGATGAATGGAGTACAGCTAATAATAATTTAAAAAACAAAACAAAAAACAAAAACAAATGAAGAAAACAGCATAAACTATTGTTGCACTACATCTGATAGAGAGGAAACTACATGGAGACCGTCAGAGTCCGCGCGATTCAGCTGCTCTCGTATTTAGCGAACTCTAAGAGGTGGAAGACGAAAACAGAAGAAAATTTGAACAGGAATTTTTCACATTTGTTTTCGCGCAGAGATTAGGAGCCCAAAATGTTCGACCATTATAATTTCCATCGAGAAAAAGCGGAAAAAAAATCAAAACAAAACAAAAACAGAACAAAACAAATAATATTCCGAACAATATGAGTTAAACGAGAAGAGAGCAGCTGTAGTTTTCTGTACTTACTGAGCCTAGATCCTTTGGTCTTGTCTAGTCCCGGCGAAACAATGAAAACAAACGCAGAAAACAGTGTTGCTGTCACAAACAATATTTTCAGAGATGCGGCCGTGTTGGAAAGGGTAACCACAGGGAATGGCATCTGCCGAAGTCAGGATGACAAATCTTGCCGTGACCTTTGGAAAAACCTTCCCTCTTGCTGGATGAATTACGTCCACACTTCCCCCTCCTCCCTCCCCCTCCCCAGCGTACCTTTAAGATAATTCCCCCGCCCCCTCCAACACTCCATCACACACATACATCTCTATCTCTTTCGCGCATTTTTCTAAAAAAAAACCTGTCCGCATCGCTCAGAAATGAGGTTTGAGAATTGAAAACGCCTTTAAAAGCGTGTTTTCAACATACTGTAGAGATCGCACGTTCAAAAAAAAAAAACAAAAAACAATCTCCCCGACTCTGGCTACTCTTATCATTGGATAATAGCTAACTCTCTTCATTGGATTCTAACTAACTCTCATCATTGGATACTAACTAAATCTCATCATTAAATATTAACTAACTCTCATCATTGCATTCTAGCTAACTCTCATCACTGGATACTAGCTAACTCTCATCACTGGATACTAGCTAACTCTCATAATTGGATAATAGCTAACGCTCATCATTGGATACTAACTAAATCTCATCATTAAATATTAACTAACTCTCATCATTGCATTCTAGCTAACTCTCATCACTGGATACTAGCTAACTCTCATCACTGGATACTAGCTAACTCTCATCATTGGATAATAGCTAACGCTCATCATTGGATACTAACTAAATCTCATCATTAAATATTAACTAACTCTCATCAGTGGATACTAGCTAACTCTCATCATTGGATACTAGCTAACTCTCATCACTGGATACTAGCTAACTCTCATCATTGGATATTAACTAACTCTCATCACTGGATACTAGCTAACTCTCATCATTGGATACTAAATAACTCTCATCATTGGATAATAGCTAACTCTCATCACTGGATACTAGCTAACTCTCATCACTGGATACTAGCTAACTCTCATCACTGGATACTAGCTAACTCTCATCATTGGATATAAACTAACTCTCATCACTGGATACTAACTAACTCTCATCATTGGATAATAGCTAACTCTCATCATTTTACCCGACACGGACTTTCTAAGTCATTGACCACGATCTCATTTTGCTTGACATGCATTGACAACACAGGCTTTCTAGGACCCCTGGGAAAAAAAACGGCAAAAGCCACCTAAAAAAAAGAGAAACTTTGGCTCTTAAGATGCAGATCTATTTCGAAGGATATTTTTGGCTTGATACACACTTTATTTTAAAGTGACAAACTAATTTATTCATTTCGTAATATTTTGTAAACATCGTACCCTTTACTAAGCCGAGGTAGGTGACGTCACGTTCATTATAGCGGACACAAACCTAAAATGTGACTAATGTCGTTTTTTTTTTTCTGCAGATTCATGAAATTAGGATCCTTATCTCACTCACTTTTTGATCTCTAGACCAACATTACTAATCACATTTAAAATCCGCCGCGCAAATTACAGCCCTTGTTTTGTGATTTTGATTTATTTGACGTAGATTCTCGCTCTACTACATGCACTATCTCTGTGGTTTGTCAAGAGTCGCCTTACGAAAAGGCAATTCAGGGTTGGAAAAACAATACAACAATTTGCACAAAATGTGTCCTTGACACCTCCATCACTCTCCCCTGCCCCTCTTCTCAGACAGAAACAATGTGTAAATCATGAGTGGTATAAAAGAATTAATGAAGAATAATGGTTTTCCTTAATTCTACGACTTTCTTTATTTTTGAAAGAAGCGATGTGTATGGACGTATAGCAAAATCATGTCTTTAGTTCACAGGCAGGTCTGTCAACAGAGATTGTGGGAACAGTGAGGAGCACTGTCATCAGTTGGTTGTGGGAACAGTGAGGAGCACTGTCATCAGTTGGTTGTGGGAACAGTGAGGAGCACTGTCATCAGTTGGTTGTGGGAACAGTGAGGAGCACTGTCATCAGTTGGTTGTGGGAACAGTGAGGAGCACTGTCATCAGTTGGTTGTGGGAACAGTGAGGAGCACTGTCATCAGTTGGTTGTGGGAACAGTGAGGAGCACTGTCATCAGTTGGTTGTGGGAACAGTGAGGAGCACTGTCATCAGTTGGAGGACGGAGAGTGTTCTTCAATCCTTTTGATTGGTTTTATCTCGAGCTTTAGCCTAGTGTGTGGCTTTGCTCCAGTTTGACACGACGTTTTTAATACACAAGATGACTATGGAATTGTCATAATAAAATGACTGTTTTAAAGATGAAAATAAATGTAATAACAAATTTAATGTCTGTTTCAGAAAAAATCTAAATAATTAATAAATAAATAAAACAAGAATAATACTATAACGGTATGATTAAATTATTTCTAAAGCTGTCGCGGGTTAAACAATACCACAAATAAAAAAATTGAATACGAAAAACAAAACAAAAAACGAAAACAAAAATGCAACACGAAACACATAGCTCTAGTTTTATACGTGCTCTAAACTACCAAACACGGAACACATAGCTCTAGTTTTATACGTTCTCTAAACTACCAAACACGGAACACATAGCTCTAGTTTTATACGTGCTCTAAACTACCAAACACGGAACACATAGCTCTAGTTTTATACGTGCTCTAAACTACCAAACACGAAACACATAGCTCTAGTTTTATACGTGCTCTAAACTGCGTTTTTTTCGATGTTCTGGCTGCAAAGATTAAAGAATATTCATAGCATTAACCCATTGAAAATCTACCACAGAACAACTTATTTTTTTAACATCTGTCGCTGGATTCCTTTATAGAGTAACAAATCATCAACCATTCAGGCCAGAGCCCGCCCTACCCTTGGGACCCGAACAAACCCCGCTCTGCCCGACTTCACGGTACCGTCAATTGGTAGATACAATACAACGCCAATTGAGATAATTACGGAATTACCACGGCACAGTCAGGCCCTGATCTAATTAGCCTCATGGGTCGTGACTGTGTGGAGTGTGAGCAGGAATAGATCGTGCACTGTGTACAGTGTGAGCAGTAAAACTAGCAGATCGGGCAATGGGGTGAGGTCTATGCCTGGAGCATTTCAACAGAAACAGCGCGTCAAGCCTCTAGTCTTTTCTTCCTATCTTTTGCGTCTCGCGTTGAACCAGATCAATAGTAATCGAACATTTCTCCATCGACCGCACAATCTTTCAGTTCTAGATTCCAAATCGGCGTTTTGTGAACGGCGTAACAAATGTTCATTAACCCTTTGTTGTTTTCACACGAGGCATGATTTGGGTGCTTTGGGGTCATTGCGCTGTAATGAGTCTTTCCATTCTGTAATACCTGTCTTCATTTGTGACAAACGGAATGATCGAAGGAAAATGCAGAAGGGGAAAACAGCGAAAAAAGACGTTACATGGACTAGCAAAGTAACTGAAAGTAGGAGGATTGACAGATGAGCTAAAAGTGACGAGGGATAGAGATTCGTGGAAAGTCATGATCGCCTACGCTAAAGAGCAGGGCACCTGATTGATTGATTGACTGGCTGATTGTGAGGTGGAGCTTAAAGTTCAGATAAAGAGAAGTTCATAGATTAAATTTGGTATTAATAACCTCATGCTTAATTTATGAGACTTGAATCCTAACTCTGTCTAAGTTCACAATGGCGGGAATAAAAAAAAGGATGTCTATATAAAAAAGAACACAAAAAGAGAAACGTTTATCTGAAAAGGTTTAGAGAAAGCAAAGAAATTCTGTGCACAAACTTTCTAAAGGTTAGGTTCTTCTTGAATTTTAGCGTGTTTCTTTTTCATCCATACTTTTTTCAGAAGAACATGACGTAATATCAGCTAAAAATATATGCACCGAGCGAAGGCGATTGTTACAAATGAAAAGATCGAACCTACAAGAGTGCAAACCAAATGGTGTTACAAGCCTTCATAAGAGTCTAAACCAAATGGCGCTTGAAGGCTTTACAAAAAATGAAACCAAATGGTGTATCAAGGCCTCACAAGAGTCGAAACCAAATGGTGTTTCGAGGCCTCACAATAGTTGAAACAAAATGATGTTTCAAGGCATTCAAGATTCTAAACCAAAAGGTATTTCAAGGCCTCACAAGACTTCACAAGGGTCTAAACCAACTGGTCTTTTAAGGCCTTACAAGACCTCATAAGAATCTAAACCAACTCGTCTTTCAAGGCCTCACAAAGGTCTTTATCCAGTGGTTTATCAAGGCCTCACAAAGGTCTTAATCCAATGGTTTTTCAAGGCCTCACAAAGGTCTTAATCCAAATGGTGCTTCAAGGCCTCACAAAGGTCTAAATCCAATGGTTTTTCGAAGCCTTACAAAGGTCTTAATCCAATGGTTTTTCGAAGCCTCACAAAGGTCTTAATTCAATGGTTTTTCGAGGCCTCACTGAACATTACAAGTCGAGCTTTTCCTGCCTGGTTGGGACACCAGCAAGCGGCGCTATGGGACACGGTGTGTGTGTGTGTGTAGATGTGTGTAGGTGTGTGTAGATGTGTGTGTGTTTATGAGAGAGAGAGAGAGAGAGAGAGAGAGAGAGAGAGCTAGAGAGAGAGAGAGTCTTGCCATTTAGGCGAAGATCTGAAGATAGAGATAAGGCCGTCCAAACTCGGAATGGGCATTTCATAGCGGGCGGCTTCCATGGCAAGTAAGCATAATGGTCTTCATAAGGTGGCAAGCTTCCCCTGGAGTAAGCACACTAAGCAAAATAAAAAAAGATCAAAGGAAAAAAAAAACTCAACAAAGACAGCATAGAGAGTATATGGAGAGACTGTGTACGGCATCTGTCATCGCCCGTAGCTTAGTTGGTTGACTGCTGAGTTCTGTGAGAAATCTACAGCCTCATAATGCTACCACGGGAGTGAAAGATGTGGGGAGGTACAAGGATGAAGAAGAAGAGACAAGAGAGACAGCATCTGAGATTATATGTCACCATAAGTATCATATGATGCAATGACAAAAAAAAAGTCATTAACTGAGCAGTGACAATACAGCAAAATGATGCAAAGACTAAAACAAAAAAAAAACTAAACAAAAAAAAAACAAAAAAAACCCCAAAGTCATTAACTTAGTCACAACATGGCAGGACAAAAATCTGAACCTGAACTACAGCTAATTATTCTCCAACGATAAATGCAGAAATCTAACATTATCAGCCAGAGGGAAATCATTGTCTCCTTTCTATATTGCTAGATGAGAGCAGACACAATGGCAGCTCAATTCTATTAACCCCTCAGTCCGACAGATTGGCCAACTATTGTTTTCCTTAATCTTTCGACCTCCATTGTTCTTTCATATAATGGCCTGATGAATTCATCAAGTCCTATTATTTCAAAATTCTCTCTTTTTTTAAATTTTTTTCATTGGCCTAGAGTGTTATGACGAGTGACATCATGATAGATCAGTTTTGGGCTGTTTTAAAGCTTGGCTGCCTGTCTGCGGTTACAGGGAGCTCCTAATCCTGATCAACTAAAGTTGGTCAAGCTAGGATGTGAAACAGGCACCGCGGTGGAACACTCCTCCTCTAAGCCTCTAAGCCTTGAGAGAGAATGACATCAAGAGAAAGAGAGAGATCAAGTGAGAGCGAGATAGAGAGAGAGCGAGACAGAGAAAGAGAGAGATGGAGACAGAAAGAGAGAGAGAGAGAGAGAGAGAGAGAGAGAGAGAGAGAGAGAGAGAGAGAGAGACAGAGAAAGAGAGAGATGGAGACAGAAAGAGAGAGAGAGAGAGAGAGAGAGAGAGAGAGAGAGAGAGAGAGAGAGAGAGAGAGAGAGAGAGACAGACAGACAGAGAAAGAGAGAGATGGAGACAGAAAGAGAGAGAGAGAGAGAGAAAGAGTTAGAGAGAGATAGAGAGAGCGAGACAGAGACAAAGAGAGAGATAGATAGATAGATTGAGAGTCAGAGAGAGAGATAGAGAGAGAGAGTGAAAGAGAGAGATAAGGACAGACAGATGGTGATAAAACCTTCTATATCCCATACACTGCCGAGAAATCCGTAATTAGCATCGTGACCTTTTGAAAGACTTGAGCATCAACCCTAGGGAAGAGCAGAAGTGTTCAGAGAGAGAGAAAGAGAGAGAGAGAGAGAGAGAGAGAGAGAGAGAGAGAGAGAGAGAGAGAGAGAGAGAGAGAGAGAGAGAGAGAGATGTAACAAGAAGCCTTGATAACACCACTAACTAATATCACACGCTAGGTGATACAATAACTAGCATGTCGAGGTAACGGTTAAAGATCAATCCAGTATCTTGAACAGAATGTAAAAAAACAATAATACTCATACCACTCAACTCCAATTTTTTAAATTAAATTTCAATGTAGTTTCTTGTTTGTTTCTCATCAAATTTTAAAGATCTGCAGCGTTTTCATTTGTTTTACCGTTCGTGATGATCAAGTAACTAAGGGTCGACAAAAATTACAAAACGTTCACATTAAATTTAAGCAACTTTCAGTTTTTTCTTCATGATGGCTGTCTCATCGTGTTTGAATGGATCTGATTCACATTAAAATTCTGATTTTCTTTTGGGTTTATTTTATCTGTATTTTATTTCTTTTTTGTTTTGTTTTTGAAAGTGAATAATTTGACTTTTTATCTTTCAAATCGTCCATTCTTCCGCCTCGTCAGTCCTGGCCTTTTTTCCTTCTTCTTTCAATCTTACACTGTCTAATAACTTTCCAACCCAGCGATGATGGCAGAGATCCCACTAGGGTCTATCTGTCCCCGCCATCAGTGAGATATTAAAAAAAAAACCTCGGTAATACTAAATCTTATAGAGATATGACCAATGTACTGAACTAGACGGCTCAGCCTCTCTTTCTCTTTCTCTTTATCACTGAGCTCTCTCTCTCTCTCTCTCTCTCTCTTTGTCTGTCTCTCTCTCCTTCCTGTTTCTTCTCCCTCTTTGTCTGTCTTTTTCTATCTCTATCACTTTCTTTCTCCAGTTTGCGAACCCTTTCTCTTTCTGTCCCTCCCAGACCCTAGCCCGACGCCCCTGCCCCCCCCTCTCTTTCTCTCTGGCATTTTCCAAGCTCTTGCCTGTTTCGCTTTGCCCAGTCTAATTAATTAGACAGTAGCTAAGCCGCCTCCAGGGTGGTCACCCCACATACCTCGCCCTTCTCTATGTCCTGCTAGGACCACAAAGGACACAGATTACAGTGAGAACGAAATCTGATACACAAGGAAAGTCCTTCACCATCATCGCTGTACTTTATTTCCTGCCAGGACCCCAGGGGACACAGATTACAGCGAGAAATAAATCTGATACACAAGGAAAGTCCCTGTCCTCTATTTCCTGCCAGGACCACAGGGGATATGTGGTCTTTGGAGACAAGCACAGGACATAAATCTGCGGCGATTGCCTTCTTAACCAACTACTGGATAATCATATTCATCATCATCACTACCATCATCATCAACATTATCCTGATCAACATGATCATCATCACTACCATCATCATCAACATTATCTTGATCAACATCATCACAACAATGGTCGACTTGGACGTGATCGTCGAAACTGTAAAGAGAACTGTGGCCCTTCGCTGATGCTGTGTTTTAAATGAGCGTTGATCCAATCGCAAAAAAGCAGACAAATTTGCCCAGATATGATACATACATATACAGATTTAAATCAGAAAACATTCTGGTCTTTTACTCTCCAAAAGTTAGAAGGTAAACAACCAAGCACGTTATGTTATAATCAAACGCAGTATAAGGTACTACAAAACCCTTACCTTCAAACATCCGTCAAGTTCTCCGACGAAAGAGAAACCCCAGTTTTTTTTTATGACACAGACACCGCCGATGATAAACTCCAAGCAAATTTATCCTAGGTAAGTGGTTAAGATATGTGGGATGAAAGAGCCTAGAGTGACAGCGATACAAAGACTTGGCCTGGTTGACTTACTGACTTAAACAGCAGAAACACCTGAACCCGGTACCAGTGAGTGGTGTCCACACACAACTTCACAGGTTTGCAAAGGTCATAGATCAGAAGATTAATTTCTTGGTTTGAAAAACATGGCATTACCAGCTCCTGGATTTGAGATCCACATCCTCTGTTGATCTGCTCGTGTATGTAGAGGATCAATTAGACAGCATCGATCGGCCGACAGTAAGTCATACACACACACAAACAGACCTTAGAAACCCATTCCTTTCTTTGTCAATGCAATGAGTCATTCACCTGTCACAGACCCCCCCATCCTCCAGCGGAAAAAAAAACGGCAACGATTTAGCCGCTATCAATTTTTTTTTTTATGGTATTGCTTGCATATAATTTAGAATTTATACTCGACATGGAAACACTGTGCAAGCAAAATCCTACTGAAACGCCAATGCATTTTACTTATAAAAATCAAAAACAACAGAACAACAAAACTTAACAATGGAGTCAGCAGTGAGATAAACCATGTCTAATTTTTGTATTCTCCGATATTCACGAGTCCAGGGGCAGGAATATTTTTGCTATCTGTTTGCCAACTATTGAATAGAGAGGCTGAATAGAGAGGCAGACTGCTGACTACAGAGAGTGTGGTAGAATAGTAATGGATTCTTGCGGTCACCGAGTGTTTCTAGGAAACTAGCATTGATCTCCAGTACGCCTTCATGTCGAGACATAGTCGCCTCCTTCCCGTACACATTCCTCTGTCTGGCGTAGAAAGAGGCATAAAGGGAGGGGGGGGAGAGAGAGAGAGAGAGAGAGAGAGAGAGAGAGAGAGAGAGAGAGAGAGAGAGAGAGAGAGAGAGAGAGAGAGAAACAGACAGACATAAAGATACAGACATACATACATACAGACAGACAGACAGATATGGAGAAAGAAAGGGAGAGAGGACAGACAGAGTCAGACAGACAGCCAGACAAAGAGGTGGAGATAAAGAGAAAAATAGACGGACAGACCCTGTCCCTCACTCACCTTTATTCCTCGCCCTGTGTCGCCTCTATCTACCCGCACATTCCGCGGATGAAGAACAGCACCATGAGAAATAAAATGTTTTGATGAGTCAACAGCTTGCACGGCTACACTTTTAGACCTATAAAATACCAGAACGACCTCAGATTTCATTTAATATTTCACCAAAGCTGACTATCCGTAACTATGGAGCAAATGTTTCTACCAATCTAGTGCACGCACCAAGAATGCGGAAAAATTAAAGCTGACAAAATATTGAGTTTTGTTGTATTTTCAGCTGACAAGCATTGGTCTGATTCTAGAGAGTCCAACACACAAGCCAAAGGCACCAACACACGATTTTTGTGTGTTTATGATTTCGAACTGAAAATCTGTATATAAAGTGATAGGTAACACTCAACACAAGGTGTGCGCACCAACACACAATCTTGCGTGTTTATGATTTCAAACAAAAAATCTGTATATAAAGTGATAGGCAACGGTTACTTGTATCAATTGGTGTGAAGGAAATTGCGAAAAATAAACATATGTCGCTTACAGCTCTAATTTGCTGAATTTATTTATATGTATGACGTGCATTTATGTAGAATCATTAATATTAACACCGGGAGAAGCTGTCAACACAACCAGAAATGTCGTGCTGCAAGCGCTAAATCAATGAGGTATGAATGTTTCACTAACTGGAAATATCTCATAGATCAACTCATTAACGAAACCAATTCATAATTTGCTCGCAGATTTGGAACATGCGGTACAAAAATAAATACTGAACAAATTTACCGCCTTGCAAAGAAAATAAACCTGGAAGACATAACGTGTGTATTTGTTTCCAATAATTAATGTGAAAATATTCATAGTTTTCGTGAAACATAAAATACAAGATGTGCTAATTTACCTTTCGTGTTTGGTTTCCAATAATTAATGTGAAAATATTCATAGTTTTCGTGAAACATAAAATACAAGATGTGCTAATTTACCTTTCGTGTTTGGTTTCCAATAATTAATGTGAAAATATTCATAGTTTTCGTGAAACATAAAATACAAGATGTGCTAATTTACCTTTCGTGTTTGGTTTCCAATAATTAATGTGAAAATATTCATAGTTTTCGTGAAACATAAAATACAAGATGTGCTAATTTACCTTTCGTGTTTGGTTTCCAATAATTAATGTGAAAATATTCATAGTTTTCGTGAAACATAAAATACAAGATGTGCTAATTTACCTTTCGTGTTTGGTTTCCAATAATTAATGTGAAAATATTCATAGTTTTCGTGAAACATAAAATACAAGATGTGCTAATTTACCTTTCGTGTTTGGTTTCCAATAATTAATGTGAAAATATTCATAGTTTTCGTGAAACATAAAATACAAGATGTGCTAATTTACCTTTCGTGTTTGGTTTCCAATAATTAATGTGAAAATATTCATAGTTTTCGTGAAACATAAAATACAAGATGTGCTAATTTACCTTTCGTGTTTGGTTTCCAAGTTTTAATCCGCTGTTAAAGAGTATGAGTTGCCATCATGCATAGTGTGAGCCCTAGCTGTGCTCTGCTTATCATCCAAAAGTTACGATCCAACGCCACCTTCATCGGATGATTATTTCTAAATTTGTAAGCACACAAAGGTTAACCAAGTCTTTGAAGAACATACTAAAATAAATCATTGTTGGTACATGCTGAAACTGTTTTTCTAGCTGGTGTTTACACTATACAGACGTAGATAGAAAAAAAAATGTAAACTGGAGCAGGGCAAAGAATTAGGACAGCTGGCTTAGGGCAGGGCTAAAAAAAAAAAAAGATGGAAAGAATGTTAAGCTCTTTCTTCTCGTCTGTTACAATGCAGCCCCCATCATCCCAACAGACGCTCAGTCAGACAGTCAGTCAGTACGTTAAGACAAAAACTGTGGTGGAGGTGTAAAGTCGAATGTATATGTTTACAGTTTGTCTTGCTAGTGTATGCCCCAACCTAGCGAGGTATCACGCCTGTGTGTTTGAAATACGTGATCGAAGTGTCGAGGTTTTAGCTACCAGTTAAGAGGGAAAGATTTTTGTGTCACTGGGGAGAAAAGGGCAAGAGGAAAGAGGCGTGACAGCTGAGTTCCTGTACTGTAATGGTTAATGAACCACAGAGAGAACTCTGAGGAGAAAATCAATACACGAGAGAGAGAGAGAGAGAGAGAGAGAGAGAGAGAGAGAGAGAGAGAGAGAGAGAGAGAGAGAGAGAGAGAGAACCTCGAAAACTAGATGAAAATAGATACGTTATGGAGTCATGTGTAATGAAAATTGATGACAAAAATTTGTGAGAGGAAAAGAGTGTGTGTGTGAGTGTGGTGGGGAGAGGGGGGGGGGGGGGGGGGGGTAGAGGGGACGCTCAAAGAAAGATGTACCATAAAAAAAACGAGAGCTAGTGGGAGGGGAGGGGAGAGAGAGGAGGGAAAGAGAGAGAGACAGAAAGAAAGAGAGACGAGAGAGAGAGAGAGAGAGAGAGAGAGAGAAAGAAAGAGGAGGGAGAGAGAGAGAAAGACAGAGAAAGATAGAGAGATAGAGATAAAGAGAGAGATAGAGAGAGAAAGAGAGAGACAGAGACAGAGACAGAGAGAAAGAGAGAGAAGTACGGAAAGAGACAGGCTGACAGTAAGTCAAACATAGAAACTAAGAGACAGAGACAGAGACAGAGAGAAAGAGAGAGAAGTACGGAAAGAGACAGGCTGACAGTTAGTCAAACATAGAAACTAAGAGACAGAGACAGAGACAGAGAGAAAGAGAGAGAAGTACGGAAAGAGACAGGCTGACAGTAAGTCAAACAAGGAAACTAAGAGACAGAGACAGAGACAGAGAGAAAGAGAGAGAAGTACGGAAAGAGACAGGCTGACAGTAAGTCAAACATAGAAACTAAGAGACAGTGACAAGCGAAAGACCCGAGACATAAATAGGCAGAAAAGAAAAAAAAGAAACGGAGAAGAAGACAAGAAAGAACAATTTTTACTAATTTAAAAAGAAAAAAAATAGAGCGAAATGGAAAAGCAGAAAGTTATTTCGTCTTTCCAGCCACAGTTTACGACAATACAACAAGAACAAAATCTTTTCAAAACTCACATTATTTCGATGCCCCAATGATGCTAACTGTAAGATAGCTGTGTGTCACCCGCTTGAACCAGCACAACTATGGAGATACGAACGCCAAAGTAGAGTTGGGAAGATGTAGACTGAATCCTGAACGCATTCCTGCTGACCACAGTCAGTGACAGACCATCACCATCTTCACATCTGTCGGGTGTTTGAAATCATCTCTTTTCCTTCCTTTTCCATTAACACGCCTGGAGCTTGGGCAGAGGATCAATACTCTACAAGGAAAATCCCATGGCAAGAAACGCTCACACCGTCCAGCTTCAGGAACTTAATACTGGACACTGGTCACTGACGACTGGCTGGAGTCACATAGCCAGGAAACCAGGCACTGCGTCCAGTGCTAGTGCACAGAGAGATAAGAAATGCCGGTCCTACTAACTACTGACCGAAGGTTCAGACATAAATGACGCCGAAACATAGTCCACAAATTCCAAGCAAAATGGATAATTTTGTAAAGCCTTAATTGTATGCATGGCCAAGTATTTCTAAATTCTTTTTGCTAGTAGTTAGAGATAATTTCAAAATGCGCGCACGCGAGTGTGTATATGTGTGTGTATGTGTGTGTGTGTGTGTGTGGGGGGGTAAATTAACTTAATAATTACGATATATAGTAACTGTTGTAACGAAATCCGTCCAAAGATATCCAGTTCACGACAGTAAGAAACGCGAAGCAAAGAGGCGCTACGTTATGCAAAGTTATGTGGACTACATATAGAATCCTAATACAAAACGAATTGCTTAGGGCTGTGAATACTTGGATGATAAAAACTGTAAACACATGATCTAGGCATGGTAAATGGTAAAAAAAGAAGAGTTGGCAAATAATTAGAACCCAAACCTATGTATAGATCTATTTTTAAACATCATTATCATTTAGGCTTAAGTAAATGCGCAGCTATGAATTTCCAGAAGGCAGTGCACCATCATGCACAATTTACTAGCATCTCAAGTCATCATATGCGCATCTAAAAAATCTTAAAATAGAATTGGAAAATACAGACTTAATCCATTTCCCCTACTCGTGGGCACTAAACCATATACATATCGGTACATATATAGAAACCGTGATCTAGATCTAGGCAAGGTAAAATGGTAAATTCGTGGAAATTAAACCACATAGAGTCTACACACCGGTGTACAGAAATGGTAAACTGTGGATGCTGTCCTGTGAGAGAAACAAGCAACTGGGATAAGGAGTGATCTGTAACACAAAGACCACACGACAGGCTTCCAAAGCTGTGCCCAGTGTATAGCGTTTGACTGGCAGGTTTACAAACTTTGCTGATAGAGGATAAACAATAGCTATGTGCCATGGAAGCAAGTGGTCGCGGACTATAAATATTGTATGTACTGTGTCAAGATTAATAGGATATTCAGCCTCAACAGAGGAGAGAGAGGGAGCAAGAGGGAGAGAGAGAGGAAGGGAGAGGGAGGGAGAGAGAGAGAGAGAGAGAGAGAGAGAGAGACAGACAGACAGACAGACAGACAGACAGACAGACAGATAGACAGACAGACAGAGACAGAGACAGATAGACAAACAGATTTACTGAGAGTGAGAGAAGTAAGGATAGTGGGCTCGAGAGAGACAGAACGGGATAGAAGAGGAATAGGGAGAAAGACATACAAATAGAGAAAAAAGATAGAAGGGGGTGAGAGAGAGAAAGACAGACAAACAGACATAGGCAGAGAGAGAAAGGGATAGAAGGAAAGACAGTAAGTGAGAGGTAGGCAGAGAGAGCCAGAATAATAGAAAGACCGACTTACAAAGAATGTCAGAAATAGAGAGGTCGGCTTGACAACGGTAAAGGGGATCAAAGCAGAGATAGACAGAGAAAAGAACACATTAAAAAGAAATAACGATGAGAGATAGAAAGTGACAGATGAAGGAGGAAAAAAAAAGAATTTAGGAGAAATTGAGAAAGGGAGAAGGAAAGAAAAGAGATAGAGATCGCGAGAGAGAATGTAATATATGCAGACAGACAGATAAAGAGAGAGAGAGAGAGAGAGGGGAGGAGGAGGAGGAGGAGGAGGGGGGGGGGGGTGAGGGGGAGAGCGATAGAAAATACGAAATCAACTATTTTATATTAAAGATAAAATAATGGTTGCGAGAAAATTACATAAAAAATAACGTGGATAAGTTGGTCAGACAGAAAGTTAAAGAAGTTTCTCTTTCTTTCCTCCTTTCTCTCTCTCTCTCTCTCTTCCTCTCCTTCTTCCCTTCTCTCTCGCTCTTGTGATCAATTTTCTCTTCTCCCTTGATAACAGCCTCACCATCCATTTCCTATCTCTTTTTGTGTTTCAGTCTCTGTCTGTCTTTCTGTCTGTCTGTCTATCTCTTTTTCTTCATTTCTCCACTCCCTCCTTTCCTTCCTCCCTCCAATCTTACACACTTCTTCCCCCTAACTCCTCGCGGCCACATTGCCTTATCAACTTCTCGAGGCCGAGCAACGAGTCTCGAACCCTTATAGCAATCGACCAGCACCAGTTTAAGTGATGCCACAGACTCTGCACTCCCTCTACTACTCACACAGGGGATATGTACTGGTTCTACACACAGCTAGCCGAGACCCATGCACAAAGAGTGGGGGGGGGAGGAGATGGACAGTAATCGATATAGTGTTCCCCTCCGGAAGCACACGTAAGGCTGGTGGCTCTGACACTGGCTCACGATCATGAATAATTAGTAGAAGAAGCTGGTAGTGGCTGTTACTTGCGCTTCACATAAATACGACGGGAGATCATTAAAAATTTAGATCTAGAGGATGCGGATGGGAATACATTTAATACGAGGGACCTTAGTCGTTGGAAAACATAGTAAAATCTTTATTTCAATAAACAGAGAGTTTAAGGCATCCCTTTCGAATTCCTAAATATGTCTTGTTTTCAATGTATATCCACGGTTTTAGCTTCGCGTTATGATTCGCTACCTAGATCTAAGCGTATAGCGGGGTAATAGCGGGCTATAAAGTTCACCTACCTCTGTGTCTCGCTTTGAACTTGGCCACCAGGTTATATAGAATCTCAGGAAAGTTCACACCAGGAGATGCACACTGCATGCCTCATCCTTGCCGGACAACAGATCAGAGCAAAAGGCGAAACCGCAAAGCAGGTCACTTCCGGGTCTTGTTAGTAGGTCGCGCCAACTTCCTGTTAACGGTTTTGAAATAAAACAAGGGAAATGACTCATGTATAAAATTTGTTTCCGAAAGATTGAGTTGTTTTTCTTACAGGGTGGTGATAAATTGCTATAATCAAAATAGTAGTCTCCCTCAAAAAATCTAAGGGTTTTAGATTTTCATATTTACACCTCAATAAAATAATGTACAAGAAGCAGAGGTAGACAAAGGATTACATTTCTTGATAGCTTGAGCTCTTTTGTGACAGGAAACAACAAAGACAACATAGCCTTACTGCGGATGACGGAAGATAGGGACAGGTGGAGAATCATGATCGCCGATGTCTGTTCCAGACAGGGCATTTGAGAAGAAGAAGAAAATAATGTCAAGAACCGGTTTTCAGCTGATAAGGATTTAATATTGCGGGTTGTGCGATGGGCTATTCCTATGATCTTATCAATAAAGATACATAGCGTCCACCCGATGAAAATTGTCATGTGACTCTTTCTAAGACCTTGGACATTCGCAAACGCAGACTGAAGACTTTTCGTGACTCTGCTTCCTCACATTTCTCATACAAACACCTTAGTAATATAATATATGCTTCGCCTTAGTTCTAGTTTGCTGAGTAGCAAAAAACCCTGCTTGATTGTCCCCTGTCATCTCTACCACGTAAGGGAAAAAGAAATACAGAGCAAAGAGAACAGGGCAGCCCTGCTAAATTAAGATCAGTGAACCCATGGAAGAAAAGGACGAATCCCGGTTCATTTGAGCCGAGAACGAGGCTCAACAGGGACACGTCACTGAATATAAATTAAAATCCAAAAACAAAGTAATTACGCAAATATGATGGTTTGGAAGATAAATCATTTTCCCTTTTCTCTAGAACTTCACAGATACATCATTATTTTAACTATCTCTTCCACAGCAAGAACTTTTCCTTTTTACATTTCCTCATTTTTAGACTGATGTTCATCAGTCATCTCAATCAAAAACACCAGCAACTGTTTTTAACCTGTGCTCATCACATCCAAGACAAAAGGTCAACAAACCACGTCTCCGGAGCTGGTTCACATCAAAGAGAAGCTCACACCACAAGGCGCTGCCTAATCAACTGATCTGAAGTAAATCGACAGGTTAGAAACAGGTATAGCCCAGATTGGAAAACTTGAGACGGGTGAAGATGGAAATATAATTATATGGGAAAATAAAAAGATAAACAGTTAGAAAGATGGTGTAATTTTACTGATTTTCGGGCGCATACAAACACTCACACTATCGAACAAGCAGCATTCCATACGTAAGAGAGTGTAAGAGAGAATAACAGAAAAAGAAAATGAGAGTGTATGTATAAAAGAGAAAGAAAGAGAGATAGAGGGAGGGAGAGAGACAGAGAGAGACAGAGAGAGAGAGAGAGAGAGAGAGAGAGAGAGAGAGAGAGAGAGAGAGAGGAGGTAGAAGAGATTTTAAATAATCTATAATCTATATTAATCTTCCTACAACAATAATAATATGCTCCAAAGATTAACCCTAAACGTCACACACATTTCCTGGCACAGAGAAGATACACTATGATCATGATGTAATCAGTTACGCCATAAACTACCAATCTATCTACACAGCTTCCTCAGAATTATATTCAAGTTAACAAATAATTAGTTATATGCTTCGTCATGAACTAGAACAATTTTTAATTTTTTCTTTCACCCCATGGAAAGTTTAATTTCAGTTTCTTGCAATAATATCTGTTATGGATATCGCGGGTCTAATCATGTTTCCCTCCCCCACATCCCTCCCCCAGGATCGGTTTTGATTCCGTGTTTCAGAAGAATTCAGTCCCTTTGATCCTTTGTCCTTTTTTGCACCAATACAAAACGTGCAATGGATGACTAATTATAATTATTTTCCCCGTATGGTTTTACAGCCGTTAAAAAACAAAACAAATTTAGAGGCAGGTACTGAAAAGATTCAGTTATTTCTGTATTTCGTAGGTTGAAAATGGCTCTGTCCTAATTTAGAACTAATTCACTAACGTTAAGAATTATATCTGGCTGGTGTGTGTGTGTGTGTGTGTATGTACGGTAGTCTGACTTTTATTTGCCCTTTCGAAACAATGTAATATTTTGCAATGGAAAATTTATTGAGAATCGATTTTTTCTAATGATATTAATCTGTGACTGAAAGGTTTTTGATTGTAAGACCAACAAAGCTGAAGGGAGCGGCGTCAAAAAACAATAGGTGGCAAACAAGAAACGGCGAAAGAAACAGTGCGAAATTTCGCTCCATAAGTCAGACAGCTGCCTCAGTAATAAGACTACACTTTACAAAAGAAAACGAAACAACAACAACAACAACAACAACAACAACAACAACAACAACAACAACAACAACAACAACAACAAAGATAACGCAGAAGCAGAATGTGCGAAGGTTTTCAAACAAGAAATGAACAATGGGAAGAAATCGGGAGACGGGTGGAAAGTTATTCCGCACTTTCAAGATTTGCGGACTGCGCCAGTGTGTTCGGCGTTTCACCAGGAAGTTCTGGAACATTCTGAGCGAGGCGGACCTTACCCTGCCCTCCATCAGGTGTGGAGCTCCGATATATAACACAGCATCACTCCCCAGCGGTTCCTTTCGCCCTCCCAGATTTCCACAAACCTCAGGTGAGAATCATGGTACTCATACAGAATATAGATCAGCTGATTAAAAAATGAACGATATGACACAATTTTTACAGTCATTATAAAGCGGCTTGTACTAGAGGGAACTCATGGAGTCTTTACATCAATTTGCGCTCTTCTAATAAATGGATTTCTTTATAAAAATCTCACTATTTTTTTTTTAATTCCCATTATTACTTTTACTTCCTACGTGTTGGCTATAATTAGTTAAGTAGTTACTGAGATTTCTTCCGTTGCAACCTATCTCTGACTGTTCTACTGAGGAAAAGAGCTGATTTGATGGAATGAGTGGACCAAAGAAATAAATATTAGAACGAATAGATTCTTGACCGTTTGCCATTGTTTGATGGGTTGGCAAAGCTGAGCTTTTTTCTGAAAGCCCATCCTTATATCCTTATTAGAATTCAAATCTTTATTAAAATTTGATTTTAGATCCAATATTTCCGGAAACAAAAAGAAAGGACTTTTTTGCTTGGGAAATCCAGGAGTCCAGCTCGAACACTGATTCTAAAAATTCTGGTAAAAGTCAAATAAGCGGGTGGAAGAATACAATTTATAATTAATACCCTGCGCCTGCATTTTAGTTAGCCAAGTCATGTAGCTTTAAACATTAATAGGTGGAGAAAGGGAAAAATTCGAAATTCTAATGTTATATTGGTGGTCTGCACACTTTCCTGATCAATTTGAAATTTATTAGGGTTACCACCTAAAAGTATAAGAATTCAGTAAAAAAAGCAAGGAGAACTAATTTTGTAAGACTATGGATAGCTTTGACTGTTTGCTAGGCAGTGAACTTTTTGTAGGAATTCAGAATCTTTTAATAAGCGTTTTAAGTATCTTCAAACAGATTAGAAAAGTACAGAATTTTTCAATTTCCCATATTTGTCATTGCGCTTAAGGATGCAACATAAATTTTTTTTTTTTTTTTCTTACAACCGTAAAATATTTATTGTGCACAAGTTTATTGTCTCCTTCATTACATAAGAAATAATTTGATTTCAATGTTTCTCGGCAGAATATTGTGGCTCATTAGATTCACTAATTGAATTTACATCAGACATTGGATTGACTTTTAAATTGCTTACACAAATTTATTTATTGAACCGTTTCATGACAAATCTCATATTTCCAGAAACAAGACAAGTTTGGGTACAGATCAAGGTGAAGGTCATCATGTCTGTGCTGTGTGTAGTGAAGTGCAGTGTGGTGCTAGTACTGTGTGTGAGCTCCGTGTTTCACCTGGTCAGCGCTCACCATCCGTGCGGGGAAAACCCACTGAGGCGGCTGGTTCCTCTCACACGCATTCTGAGTAAGACATGGCCTTACATAGCATTTTTATTTTTAAATATCTTTTTTTCGTCTTTTCTTTCTTTTTTTTTACTTGTCTTCACATTTTACTTTGATCTTTGCATTGTTTATAGAATTGCAAAGAATTAAAAAAAAAAAAAGAAAAAATATAGCTTGAAATTATTTGGAACCGTTTTTTAACATGAAAAGTTGGTCTCGTATTTGAACTTATGAATCAATTTACCCCAATCAATATCGCGATCTGGTCATCACACACCACTGTGGAAAGCCACGATTCACTGGAGTCGTTCAGAGGGTAACAAATTCATACAACCGTGTCCCGCTAAATGCAGTGATTCCATCTTGTAAGCAAGCATGTCTTAAATCATATTTTAGTGAACCGTCCGTTTGAAATAAACATTTATTACCTGAGGAAATAATTGTCTGTGATACGGGAGCAGTTATGATGGATGTTGCGAAAATTGGGAGGAAATTAGCAAGTCGTGGAATCGTTTTGCTAAGATTTGACTTCAAAAAAGGAATAAGTTATTTTTTCTTCATCTGCATAACATAAAATATTGTCAAAACAACACATCTTTCCTCTTCATCGTGGTAAGAACTTGAACTTGTTATTACAAACAACTGTGGGCGTCTGATTCTTCATATTTTTCATCATTTAAAGATGGAGATATTTTATACTTGTCAGCTATGAGAAGATTCTGTCAGCGTCTATTCTATTTTATTAAAATCAATCTAAATAAAAAAAATAGACCTGATATATCAGCACTGTATCAAGTGAAAATAAACAAATATATCAGTTCTTTAAATCCCAATTCTGTTTTTAGAAGCGTATGTAATTAGTTAGCATGCAAGAATCTTGTTAATTGAAAACAAATTCCCAAACGAAAGAAATCTTGACCCCACAGACGAAGTTTTGCCAGACAGTAACCGAGACATCAATTCCATACTGAACCTTCTGCGGTTGTCTCACCAAGAGCTCTACAGGCAGATAGAGGTAACTTGGCAAAGCTTAATTAAGTTTTTCTTAACTGCTGATCCTTAAAAATACGCCAAAAAATGTTTATTCCTCTTACAAAATTTTTATTAGAAGGTTTCTGACAATCATTTATTGATCAGCGCCAGCGTTTAATGTGGCAGCTGTGAAAACAATAATTATTCGTTTGCTCCAAGCAGCTCAAGACGCTCTCAGTAATATATTTCACTACTTGTCTTCTTTGAATCTATGTTTTACTCTTCATTCCTGCTCTTTTCCTTTTTCTCTTGTACCGGTATCCAACAAACATATATTGAAAACATGAATCAACACGTAAAGATAGCTAATCCATCTTAGCGTACATTATCGTTCAAAGAATGATGAAAAAAATACTTAAGAATATTTTACTGTGGTATATTAAGAATAGTTCACTCATTTTGTAAAACCCAAACTGTTCACAGATTTTTGTTAACCATTCATTATCATGTAGGTTTAAATAACTACGCGGCTAAGATTTTTCCCGCAAGGCAGTGCACTTTTATGCACTTAATGCGAAAGTTCATAGCTTTCTAATGAGCGTTTAAAAGGATCTAAAAACAGATTGGGAGAGTACAGAATTACGATCGCTTTTCACGGGACCCTAGAACACCTTAGTAAAAAGATGTACAACTTTTCCCTTCAGGACGAGTGGCGATCCTATGCCAGCTGTGTCGGCTTGGTGGACACTGGCTACTTCAAAAGATCCAATCTGGGAGCTGCGGAAGAGAATTTGTCCCAGATGACCAGTGGATTGGACCAGAATACGGGCATGTCCAGCGGTGTCCGTGAGGAGATGAACCTGCTGATGGACATCCTACAGGGGGCGATTTTCGATGAAACGTCAGTGGTTTTGCTTGTTCGATTGTTTGTTTGCTTGTTTGTCTGTTTATTTTTTTTTTATTTACTTTTTTTCAACAAATCCTTTAAAATTGAAATCATCATCACCGTGACATTCAATAGCTAAAAAAAATTTCATTAAAATAATTCCTGGTGAAATCATCATCATCATTATTATCGTAATCATCATCATCATCGACATCTTCATCATCAACCCCATCATTTTTATGATCATCATTATCCTCATCCTCATCAACATTCCTTTTTGAATAAAATAATGATTGATGTTTATATAATCCATGAAGTGTGCTATCGACTTAGGCATCACTGTCTCCAACATCATCATGATCCTCATAATTATCATCATCACAATTATTTTATGAACAAAAATTATACTTGTTACAGTACTCTATGAAGTATGCTATCGATCCAGACAGAACTGATTCCAAAACCTTCATCGACATTATCCTTATCTTCTTAATCATCATCATCCTCATCATCTTCATTGTCATCGTTATCATCATCATTGACATCTTCATCCTCATCATCCTAATCATCACCACCACCATCGACATCATTATCATCATCACCATCCTCTATGAACAAAAATAAAGCTTGCTGTTAAAATACTCCATAAAGTGCACTATCGACTCAACCATCAAAAACTCCAACATCCTTTCTTTCCTCCCACAGAGACGGCCTGGGGGTTGAACAGGCCAGTGATGAGCAGAACTGAAGGTCAAGGAAATACTGAGCAGAACTGAAGGTCAGGGAAATAATGAGCAGAACTGAAGGTCAAGGAAATACTGAGCAGAACTGAAGGTCAAGGAAATACTGAGCAGAAATGAAGGTCAAGGAAATACTGTGTCGACGTTTCTTTGCCAGAAACATCCAGTCAAATCATCTTCTAGTTCTGGCATTGTAACATTTAGATGAAATTCCATTTGAGATTTTACGTTGTATTTATTTGAAAACAAAAGAAAAGACATTGATTACGAAGATGTATTTATTTGTCTATTTGTTCATTTGTTTTATTTTCAATGTTAACAATGTATAATAAAAAGGTTTTCTAAATAAGGAATCCAGATTAACAATAACAAATGAAGAACAACAAATAAATAAATAAATAATAAAATGGATAAATAAATAAAGCCACCCCCTGTTGGCGGATACACTATAATATTCATAATTACGATTCCGATTAAAGTATTAATCTCCAAATTCTTGGCATTCCATATCGAGCTATCGATAATAAAAGAGAAAAAAAACCTACAAGGACTGAATTTTATCTCGAATACAATTTATGGCACTTCACAACATACGTTTCACGCATCGATAGATTAGTTAGTGTCAAACCTATCTCATTTTTTTAGTTTTATTTGAGTTGTTTTTCCAGCTTTCTAAGGAGATCTAGACAGGACGTCTTGAAACCTTTGCCGAAAGTAGGCCTGGGGAAGAAAACATGGGTAGGTTAATATGAAAAGGAACCGAATCCACAACACAAGTAGAACTTTAGTGTCATGTCTGTAATAATTATTAATGTGAAGTTGCTAAGGAGATAAGTTAGCGCTTCGGCCTTCTTAAGTTTCAACGGTCGCCAAAGTGGTCAGTTCTAAGAGTATTGTCATTGCAATAAGGACATCCCAATTTTAAGACTGTTGCCTTAGCAATTAAGAGATCCTAGTCTAAGAGTGTTGCCCTGGAAAAAAGGAGATCCTAGTCTTAAATGTATTACCCTGGCAATGAGGAGATCCCAGTCTTAAGAGTGTTGCCCTGACAGTAAGGAGATCCTAAGAGTGTTACTCTGGCAATGATGAGACTCGGGACTTGATCTTAGGCAGTGATACAGGGAGATGGGGGTCGAATTTTACCCAGCAAGGTCTGTGTCTGGCATGGCTTAGAGAAGCCGTCTCTAGATCTAAGCCTGCCATAAAGTTATAGGTTGTTGAATTTATCATTAAGTTTTCTCTACCAATGTCCATAATGATTTCACCTCAATAGCAGCTTGCAATTCTTTACAGCTGTTAAGTCAATAGTCAAAACTATTCATGACACGCTGATCTTAATATCTTCTGACAAACTTCTCTGAAAGACACTGCAGACGCCTGCAAGACACTATGGCTACGCATGAAACAGTTGTTCCCAAACAATATTTGAGTTGAGTAGAAATCTCAAATTTCGCTGCGCAACTTGTGTGACAAAAGTCTAGAATTTGCTGTTCTCAACCTAGCATGTCCCAATGTTGTGCGGATCAAACATTTTGTATGCAATAAACCCCTTTTTAGAGGCTCTTAAATCAAACATCAGCAAAACTTAATGTAAGGTAGAGTATGAATTAATATATCTTGAAGAAAGTCATAGCTGTCTAAAACGGTAATGAAAGTTCAAAAGGATTAAACGAATGGCTTGCGATTGTTACAATATTTATTAAGTATTCTTATTGCATAAATGTTTGACCAGATCTTACCTAAAAATCTCTGGTTCTACGATGCCTAGAGCGTCCTCAACAAATTCATCTCCAAAGTGGGCCCTAAACCAGAGAGAGATTTGTCACAAGTCAAAGGTTACAAGGGAACAGCACTCTCCACGCGCAAAAAAAATAGTTCTAGCTATGATGATAAACCTGCATAAAAAGGATGAATTCTTCACTTAGCAAGGGAAGGAACTCACTACACTGTTTTAATCAGTATAATGGGCGTCTTAATCAGTGAAAGTAGAAAATGAACAATCGGTATAAATCAGTTACAATAGGCTTCAAAGAGTTTTGTGTCAGTGAATTCTCTGACGAGACCTAAGCGCGGTATGTGGTTTCACAAGACGGTATCACACCAAAAATGTGTGAAGGTATATTCAGCTCATATTCCAATCCGCCATTAAGCATATTGGCTTTTTGCCTTTGATAATCGGTATTCCATTAAAGCTGGCATCCAGCGGAATTGTTATTATTTCAGTCCATTTCATTTCAATTCATTTTCCTCTTCTATGAACTGCCGATCACCAGCACCAAACTCTGACCTGCTTCCTCTTCCTTGATTACTTGTAGCTCTATTCAGTTCAAGCATTCCTTCTCCTCCCGCCCCTCTCCTCCCTCATCCATCGTTCCTTTCTTCTCTTTCTTTTGACGCTTCTCCTAGTCTGCCTCTCTCAATTTCTGAAAGACCTCCCAATAGTCTGCTTTTTCATGCTTTTTCAAATTGCTCCTTACTCCGACTTTATCATGCTTTATCAGATTATCCTTTAGTCGGACTTTTTCATACTTTCATCAGATTGTCTCTTAGTCTGTCTTTATCATGCTTCATCAAAATTTCCCTTAGTCTGTTTTTGTCATGCTTTATCAAATTTTCCCTTAGTCTGACTTTATCATGCTTTCATCAGATTACCCCTTAGTCTGTCTTTATCATACTTTATCAGATTACCCATTAGTCTGTCTTTCTCATGCCTATAAGACTGTCCCTTATACTCACTATATCATGCTTTATCACAATCTCCCTCAGCCTCTCTTTATCATGCCTATAATTATGACTTACCATATTTGGAAATGATGATGAAGGGAGTAAAGGTCATATCTTTGTTCGAAGCCGGTCGCCCTAGGGACCAGCGAATGGTAGGCCTTGAAGAAAGACTGGTCAAACCCTCCGTGTTTGAAGATGATGGACAGGTCAAACTCGCTGTGACCATACATGGATATCGGATCGAAAGAAACTGTGGGGAAAGTCATGTAGTATATTTTTTTAACGTACGTCGTTTTTCGTATGTCTATATTTATAATTATTACATATCATTATGTGTCCAATAATGAAAAAAAATATTGACTTTAGACTAATTATTACGATGCTGAGAAGAAGAAAAAATCTCGATATGATCAAAAGGAACCAGGCTTAAATCTCTATAATCCGCGGCACATAACGCAGCAAATGATGACAATATTAATAGCATATGAATTCCAACAAGAGTGAGGTTGTCCAAGGTCTCAATTACCATTAATGCTGTCAGGACAAACGTTGCTGTTAAGGGACGGTAGGTTAAAACTTGTTGTAAACCGTTGATTAATCAATTGTGAGGAGAAGTGCAGCCGTGCCTATTTCTTGTAATTGCCACAAGTCTACGTGGAGCAGGGCTGGCTTTACTTACCTGGCCCCAGGTCAGTCTGGGCGATGTTTCCCCGCCACAAGTCTCCGTGGAGCAGGGCTGGCTTTACTTACCTGGCCCCAGGTGTGTCTGGGCGATGTTTCCCCGCCACAAGTCTCCGTGGAGCAGGGCTGGCTTTACTTACCTGGCCCCAGGTGTGTCTGGGCGATGTTTCCCCGCCACAAGTCTCCGTGGAGCAGGGCTGGCTTTACTTACCTGGCCCCAGGTGTGTCTGGGCAATGTTTCCCCGCCACAAGTCTCCGTGGAGCAGGGCTGGCTTTACTTACCTGGCCCCAGGTGTGTCTGGGCAATGTTTCCCCGCCACAAGTCTCCGTGGAGCAGGCTGGCTTTACTTACCTGGCCCCAGGTGTGTCTGGGCAATGTTTCCCCGCCACAAGTCTTCGTGGACCAGGCTGGCTTTACTTACCTGGCCCCAGGTCAGTCTGGGCGATGTTTCCCCGCCACAAGTCTCCGTGGAGCAGGGCTGGCTTTACTTACCTGGCCCCAGGTGTGTCTGGGCAATGTTTCCCCGCCACAAGTCTCCGTGGAGCAGGGCTGGCTTTACTTACCTGGCCCCAGGTGTGTCTGGGCGATGTTTCCCCGCCACAAGTCTCCGTGGAGCAGGGCTGGCTTTACTTACCTGGCCCCAGGTCTGTCTGGACGATGTTTCCCCGCCACAAGTCTACGTGGAGCAGGGCTGGCTTTACTTACCTGGCCCCAGGTGTGTCTGGGCAATGTTTCCCCGCCACAAGTCTCCGTGGAGCAGGGCTGGCTTTACTTACCTGGCCCCAGGTGTGTCTGGGCAATGTTTCCCCGCCACAAGTCTTCGTGGACCAGGCTGGCTTTACTTACCTGGCCCCAGGTCAGTCTGGGCGATGTTTCCCCGCCACAAGTCTCCGTGGAGCAGGGCTGGCTTTACTTACCTGGCCCCAGGTGTGTCTGGGCAATGTTTCCCCGCCACAAGTCTCCGTGGAGCAGGGCTGGCTTTACTTACCTGGCCCCAGGTGTGTCTGGGCGATGTTTCCCCGCCACAAGTCTCCGTGGAGCAGGGCTGGCTTTACTTACCTGGCCCCAGGTGTGTCTGGGCAATGTTTCCCCGCCACAAGTCTTCGTGGAGCAGGGCTGGCTTTACTTACCTGGCCCCAGGTGTGTCTGGGCAATGTTTCCCCGCCACAAGTCTCCGTGGAGCAGGGCTGGCTTTACTTACCTGGCCCCAGGTCAGTCTGGGCGATGTTTCCCCGCCACAAGTCTCCGTGGAGCAGGCTGGCTTTACTTACCTGGTCCCAGGTGTGTCTGGGCAATGTTTCCCCGCCACAAGTCTTCGTGGAGCAGGGCTGGCTTTACTTACCTGGCCCCAGGTGTGTCTGGGCGATGTTTCCCCGCCACAAGTCTCCGTGGAGCAGGGCTGGCTTTACTTACCTGGCCCCAGGTCTGTCTGGGCAATGTTTCCCCGCCACAAGTCTTCGTGGAGTAGGGCTGGCTTTACTTACCTGGCCCCAGGTGTGTCTGGGCAATGTTTCCCCGCCACAAGTCTTCGTGGAGCAGGGCTGGCTTTACTTACCTGGCCCCAGGTGTGTTTGGGCGATGTTTCCCCGCCACAAGTCTCCGTGGAGCAGGGCTGGCTCCACACTGACACCAGTAAACAGTTTCGGTAGGTGCGGGACCAGGCTGTGCCACAGGGGTCTGGCATCTCGGTCGTTGTGCTGGGAATATCAGACCAGAGAAACAGGGCAGGTTGTTGTTTTTGTATTTCTTTAACACCTGAGTTTATTGATTAAATACAGTAGTTCATGCTCTTTTTATTTATTTATAGACAAAGAACTTTGTCACAAGATCTGACTTTTGGCTGTGGAACATCTAATCACTGCCCTATACTTTAACACTGTAACATCTGAGTTTATTGATTAAATACATGGGTTTCTGCTTTTTTTTTTTTTGAGTGGACAAAGAGCTTTGTCATAAGGTCTGACTTTTGGCAATGGAACATCTAATCAGTGCCTTAGCTGGGCAAGCTATTGACAAATCTGCTCCTTTCAGTATTTTAAAGGCACAATTGTTGGTCATGGTCTGTCAGCGAATTGATGTTGTATAAAAACTCCTAGTTTTTGGTTTCAATCACAGTCTGCCGATGATTTACGCCTATTGTTCGTTGTGAAAGCATGATTTAATTTGCCAATAACCAGATATACTAGGTTTTTGATTATCTTTACAAGTTTCACAGGTAGTACTGGATTTTTCCTGGTGATTCAATGCATCTGGAAAGTTATTTTTTATTAATTATGTCTTCTGCTAGAAGGTTTTACTGGAGAATTTAAACAGAAAAATATCTACCTTTCTTTCAACCAAGTTAACATAGTCATCCATTTTCCTTGCAAAGAAATTCTGTGAAAAAAAAAGTTGAGCACCAATTGTGTTTAAAACTGCGCTTAAAAGTTTGTAAAAATATATAAAAAAGGCTTTTGAAAATGGCGCTGTAGCTAACTTCTAAACATTTCTTTTCTAATAAGTTTAAGCGTAAATTGTTACTAGGCAGTGACACAAAATTAAAACGCTGTGACGTGAGAAACGCGTCAGCACATGAAAGCCATAGGGAGGGATGTTACAAAAGTTGAACATAAAATTATAGTGAAGTTGGGAGCTTCAAATTATTTAGTTCAGAATAGATTCAAAGTATTGCACGCAGCTCAACTTGAGCATCAAACTGAATGTGTAACTATTGAATTGATCCAAATGGAAGGAGAAGAAGTATGGTATAGGAAGAGAGAGAGAGAGAGAGAGATAGAGAGAGAGAGAGAGAGAGAGAGAGAGAGAGAGAGAGAGAGAGAGAGAGAGAGAGGGGGGGGGGGAGAGAAAAGATAGGATGGGGAAAATCTTTTTTTTTCGAAAAAAAAAAGGCGTGGGGACTGATAAAGGAAGAGGGTAGAAGAGTCATCAAACAAATACGTTGGAGGCTAAAAAAATGAAAAGCTCAGTCCGATACAAGAATCTTTTTCAACTCTTCGATTGCTAGAAAAGCCGCTTCTCGATTGCTCTAACAGTATAACGAACCACCCAACTGCTATCCCAAGCATTGGACTGTCTGGAGTAACCGGCGAAGGTTGGGACCTGAAAGCCAAACATCTCCTGGTAGCCGGGTTTCTCTTGTCTTGTGATCGTTTGCTCTGATTTCAAGACTTTCCGCTTCTGCTCAGAGTTGTGGAGATGCAGCCTGAAAAAAAAACCAAAGCTGCACATTCAGGAAAAAATGTTGCAGAAGTTCTGTTATCCCCTTTTCTTTTTTCAAAGGCCCTCAACAAGCTTCTCTTCATCCCCCTCCTTCCTCTTCCCTCATTGCCTTTTCTACTTTCACTTATTTTTTTTTTTCTTCACCTGTTCACTTATTTTCTCAAGGCAACAAGACAATAATTATTTGACACCATGGTGTCAACATTCTCTAACCATATAAATTCCTGTTCAAGTAAATTACAGTATGATGTGACGAGTGTTCTATTTAATGGGTGTGACAGGGTTTAAAGATCCTTTACCTGGCCACTTGCTCACCAAGGGCAGCGAAATCTGACAACTGATGCATGTCCAGATACTCCAAGACCAGCATAGCACTTCCGTCCCCTTGTTTGATCAACTGCATGTGAATGAAACATAATCTTAACTCTTAAAACTGAATGGACACGATCACCACCAAAAAGATTATTTTTCATTTTAAGGGAACTTTAACTCTTGTTCTTTTTCTTTCATGTGCAAATTTTATGCATGTTGTAGCTGAGAGTTTAACGCATCGGAGAGGGAAAAATAGTCATCTTGATTAAAAAAAGAATTAAAAAAAAACAAAAACAAAAAAAAAAACAACCAACCCAAAAAAAAACCAAAAAAAAAACAACAAACAAATGAACTTCTACTCCTTAATACAGGTCAGTAAACACCTTTGAGCCGAAAAAAAAAATAAATGGCTTTCAAGCAAGAGTTGACTTAAATCATTGCAAAAAGTTTTTAAAAACTATACAAAAAAACAAAACAAAACGGAACTGCCATACAGAGTTGACTTTAGGCAGAAGTTTCCCATACAGGTGTTGACTTCAAGCGGGTTCCCGTGTAGTGCGGCCTCTACAGAACCCCCATTTCTCCAGTTTGTTTGTTACACAGTGTTTACCTTGAGAGGCTGCGGCACTGATATTCTCTCCGTCCCGCTCAGAGCCACCAGACTCTCAAACTCGCCGCGGAACATCTCCACGCCCTGTGAGTAACAATAGTTTATTTCTATGTACATGTATAAAAACGAAACAATTTGTAGCAGAAACTTTCGTTAATTCCTAATTTTTAGTGGCTGCATATTGATTCATGCTGGTTAAGCTCAAAGTCCATAATATACAGGGAAGTGAATTCATGACAATTTGTCCGTCATAGAGCTCGATTTATGAGTCAAGTTTTCCTTGCTCAACGGCAATGATACGTTCCTTTTCTGCTAAGAATAAATGATTTTCAAAGAAACCAGGACATTTAAAACTAACTACTAAGAAGAAATTTTGTATGAAAAGTGAAAATACGACAAGAACTTTTTTTTTAGAAAGGAGCTAACGGCACCGAATCAGTCGATGAAAAACTTGGTAAATATTTACAGTGTACTTGTATAACGAACTGTCACCTCCGAGTTAGAGTTGAACTTGACAAACAGAGGACCGTGGTCCGTGAGGAACCCCATCCCGTCGTTGATGCAGCCCGACTGCCGACAGCCGAAGGGTTCTAATCTCGCCGTGTTGAGCTCAGCCTTGAGGGCCTCCTCCGCTCCAACCATCCTCTCCTGGAAAGGCCAAGGAAAGGCAGTACAGGTTTGTGGGGAATCATAGCCAGCTTTATCATTTGCTAGTGTATCTTGAATTGCAGAAAATAGGCGCTATTACAAAATTTTTGAACGAGACAACAAAAAAGACACTTGCGTCAGCTTTTATTCTTTCAGGGCTGAACTGTTGCAATTCCTTATATTTGAACTTACTTAAAGACAGGCAGAATAAGTTACGAAGATGCCAAAATAGTACTGCTAGGATGGTAACAGTCATAAGAAAGCGGGACCATACTATCACCTCTCATTAAACATCTGCACTCGTTACCAGTAAAATCACGCATTTACTCTAAGACTTCGATTCTCCGTTACAAATGTCTTAATAACACTGCGCCTAGACATTTGTGAAATCTTGTTCCACCTTACTTTGCATCACGGAGCCTTCCTTCGAATGAAAAAAAATTTTTTTGAACGTAAAAAGATCTAGAAATAAAAAAAAAATATGTCGAAACATCTATCAGTGCTGCGGCACTGAAGATCTGACACACAGCCTACCACAGCAACTGAGAGACACAGATCCAGAAGCTGCTCAATTTGAAGATCTGACACACAGCCTACCACAGCAACCGAGAGACACAGATCCAGAAGCTGCTAAAAGCGCATTGGTTCCAACATCTACCTTCGTTAAATATAAAACCATACTCTTTCAGGCATAAGTGCTGTTGTGACTGCATGTTTTGCAAGAATATAATGTTCCAATGTCATGTTCTTTGTGAATAGGCCCTTAAAGTGTATTAGCGCTCTAAAAATTATCTGCATTATTATTATTATTATTATTATTATTATTATTATTATTATTATTATTATTATTATTATTATTATTAGGGTTATATTATTATATTTATATTTATTATTATTATTATTATTATTATTATTATTATTATTATTATTATTATTATTATTATTATTATTATTATTTATTGTCCTTAATTTTCTTATTCAGAACTGACACCCAACTGGAAAATTTCTTGTGCCATCTGCTAGCTGAAAAGCAATGCTGAATGCATACGTATTTTGTACAGGTAGATAACTGCGGCTACTCAAGAAATACAACGCCACACACACACTAGAACCAAGGCATGATACCAGTTTAAAGCCTGGATTCACCAAATTGCAAACTGCACTCCATTTCTTCAAACGCTCATAATTGTGTTGCAGTTTGTTCCACAACTTTGTATCGCTATAAGCTTTTAAGTTACATGTGTTTCCTCTGGAAAAGAATCGGTGGAAATGGTTTAAGTGAGTATTGAACTTTGTGTCATGGAGGCTTTAAATGTATAATTCATCCTGTTAGTTTCTGGAAAGAATAAATTTGACTGAAACCAGTGGAGGAAAAAACCTTTATGGCATTTTTTTTTCCATTATGTTACCAGGACTTCCGATTGGGTAGGCCTACCTTGGTTTAGAATAATTATCAAGATATGATATAGGATAATTGAGGCGGTATTTGTTTTTATTGGTACCGGTAATTCATTGTTAAAAATTTACTACCCAAACAAAATTTAAGCCCAATCTTTTTCTAGGGTTCGATCAAACGAAGCCTTCCTTAGTATGATAGAGGTACTGTACCAATTCGGAAGTCCTTTCTTCTTTTCAATGCTATCGATCTACTTACTTTGTGGTGGTGACCGACTTCCATGGCAAGAAAACTTGAGAGGGTTTTGTTTTGTTGGGCGGAAAATTTTCAACGTCTTCTAATCCAAATAGAGTTGGAATGCAAGAAATATTGTAATAAAACAGCTTAACAAGCCAAATAGACTTGGAATGCAAGAAATATTGTAATAAAACAGCTTAACAAGTTAATTAAACCTTATCGAAGCCACTCATTTTAATGCTAAATCAAGTTTTTGGGGTTTTTTATGCTCGTAACTAACCAGGACGAGGAAAATTAAACTTTTATGAATTGCTCTCCCACTCATACGCTTACAGATTATCTGATTTCGTACAGCACATCGGTGGTTTAGTATAACACAGCGGTTCTCAATATTTTTTTTTCCCAATGGGAAATAGAAAGATCTACACATCAAAGACAAGTTCTGCACATTAAATTCTAGGCTAGAGACCTAGATCTACATCTGATTCAGGTGGGCCCTGTTGATTTCTGTAGCGCCTACCCTGCGATGTGTTTAGCGAAGCGTCGCTCTTTGCTTTCTGTGTATAAAAATTGTGTACAAGAGCGAAAGGCAGGCCAGAAAAAAAAAAAAAATCTGTAGAAGCGCTACGTTTCACCCGCCTCCAGCTGACCCAGATCTCATTCTAAGCAGACCCTTTTTTTCTCTGTCAGTGGCACGCCCACTTCACTAGTTTCTTCCTTATTTTGTATCCAGCGTCTAGATTCTAAGTTTATTGCAGACTCCCCACCCCCCTTTTTTTCTCCATTGTTTCGAGTTCTTTATTTATTTATTTTTTTCAATCTCTAACCATCTTATTCTTGTCACTTTCTTCTACGCAATCTTTCATTTCTCTCTCTCTCTCTCTCTCTCTCTCTCTCTCTCTCTCTCTCTCTCTCTCTCTCTCTCTCTCTCTCTCTCTCTCTTTCTCTTTACCCAGTTATTTGGCTCCATGACGCCCGCTGCTTAAAAAAAAAAAAAAATAAAAAAAATGCGCTAAATTTTAATCCGCTAATATGAACCCTTGCATACCTTACTCGCTAATGTAGCACAGAGCGGGGTGGAGCGGATCTTGTTTATGGGAGTAAATATTAACTTTTTTTTAATCAAAAATTTTTAACAGCTCAAAATGAGGTCAAACTTATGAGGTTCATAAACATTAGGCTTTTAAAAGTATCTTTTGAAATTGTTTGGTAACATAAATTTGATGGTGATAGTTAATCGTGATAATGATTTTAATATACATACATGTATATCTATAAGTTAATAAAGTGCTGTTTATCTCATCGGATTTTTTTTTTTTTTACATCCGTGGCTTCTTTTCTCTTCTTTTTTTTTTTCAAATCTTTATTTTATGCTTTTCCCCCCTCAGCTCATCAGCCCATTCCTTTTCCCTTTACCTTTCCTTTTTTTTTAGGGGGGGGGGGAGATACTGTTTGGGTTCTTTCTCTAAAAATGCATTGATTTATTTTTAAAATTGTTTACGTTATATGGAAGATAAGAACAACTGTTTGACTTTTTTATATTTGGATTGAAATCTGTTTCCACTCTGAAAAGGGACATATTTTCACAAAGGGTGGGGGGAAAAAGAAGAAGGAATAGGAATTTCAGATTCCATTCTTAACATTATTTTGTCTTGTAGATTGGTGATGAATTATATTTATCAAGCATCGGCAGAAACGACAACCGTTTACCATGACGGTTGAAGAGCTACAACCTTTTTACAAAACAGCCTTGATCATAACAGGCCAAGATCAAGATGATGTGCACAAACAGCCTTGATCATAACAGACCAAGATAAAGATGGTGTGCACAAACAGCCTTGATCAAAACAGACCAAGATAAAGATGATGTGCACAAACAGCCTTGATCATAACAGACCAAGATAAAGATGGTGTGCACAAACAGCCTTGATCGTAACAGACCAAGATAAAGATGGTGTGCACAAACAGCCTTGATCATAACAGACCAAGATAAAGATGATGTGCACAAACAGCCTTGATCATAACAGACCAAGATAAAGATGGTGTGCACAAACAGCCTTGATCATAACATACCAAGATAAAGATGGTGTGCACAAAAAGCCTTGATCGTAACAGACCAAGATAAAGATGGTGTGCACAAACAGCCTTGATCATAACAGACCAAGATAAAGATGATGTGCACAAACAGCCTTGATCATAACAGACCAAGATAAAGATGGTGTGCACAAACAGCCTTGATCATAACATACCAAGATAAAGATGGTGTGCACAAACAGCCTTGATCATAACAGACCAAGATAAAGATGGTGTGCACAAACAGCCTTGATCATAACAGACCAAGATAAAGATGATGTACACAAACAGCCTTGATCATAACAGACCAAGATAGAGATGGTGTGCACAAACAGCCTTGATCATAACAGGCCAAGATAAAGATGATGTGCACAAACAGCCTTGATCATAACAGACCAAGATAAAGATGATGTGCACAAATAGCCTTGATCATAACAGACCAAGATAAAGATGATATGCACAAATAGCCTTGATCATAACAGACCAAGATAAAGATGATGTGCACAAACAGCCTTGATCATAACAGACCAAGATAAAGATGGTGTGCACAAACAGCCTTGATCATAACAGACCAAGATAAAGATGATGTGCACAAACAGCCTTGATCATAACAGACCAAGATAAAGATGGTGTGCACAGACAGCCTTGATCATAACAGACCAAAATAAAGATGATGTGCACAAATAGCCTTGATCATAACAGACCAAGATAAAGATGATGTGCACAAAGAGCCTTGATCATAACAGACCAAGATAAAGATGGTGTGCACAAATAGCCTTGATCATAACAGACCAAAATAAAGATGGTGTGCGCAAACAGGCTTGATCATAACAGATCAAGATAAAGATGATGTGCACATATAGCCTTGATCATAACAGACCAAGATAAAGATGATGTGCACAAACAGCCTTGATCATAACAGACCAAGATAAAGATGATGTGCACAAATAGCCTTGATCATAACCGACCAAGATAAAGATGGTGTGCACAAATAGCCTTGATCATAACAGACCAAGATAAAGATGATGTGCACAAACAGCCTTGATCATAACAGACCAAGATAAAGATGATGTGCACAAACAGCCTTGATCATAACAGATCAAGATAAAGATGATGTGCACAAACAGCCTTGATCATAACAGATCAAGATAAAGATGATGTGCATGAACAGCCTTGATCATAACAGACCAAGATAAAGATGATGTGCACAAACAGCCTTGATCATAACAGGCCAAGATAAAGATGATGTGCACAAACAGCCTTGATCATAACAGATCAAGATAAAGATGATGTGCACAAACAGCCTTGATCATAACAGACCAAGATAAAGATGATGTGCACAAAAAGCCTTGATCATAACAGACAAAGATAAAGATGGTGTGCACAAACAGCCTTGATCATAACAGACCAAGATAAAAATGGATGCACAAACAGCCTTGATCATAACAGACCAAGATAAAGATGATGTGCACGAACAGCCTTGATCATAACAGACCAAGATAAAGATGGTGTGCACAAATAGCCTTGATCATAACAGACCAAGATAGAGATGGTGTGCACAAACAGCCTTGATCATAACAGGCCAAGATAAAGATGATGTGTACAAACAGCCTTGATCATAACAGACCAAGATAAAGATGATGTGTACAAACAGCCTTGATCATAACAGACCAAAATAAAGATGATATGCACAAATAGCCTTGATCATAACAGATCAAGATAAAGATGATGTGCATGAACAGCCTTGATCATAACAGACCAAGATAAAGATGATATGCACAAACAGCCTTGATCATAACAGACCAAGATAAAGATGGTGTGCACAAACAGCCTTGATCATAACAGGCCAAGATAAAGATGATGTGCACAAACAGCCTTGATCATAACAGACCAAGATAAAGATGATGTGCACAAACAGCCTTGATCATAACAGACCAAGATAAAGATGATGTGCACAAAAAGCCTTGATCATAACAGACAAAGATAAAGATGGTGTGCACAAACAGCCTTGATCATAACAGACCAAGATAAAGATGGTGTGCACAAACAGCCTTGATCATAACAGACCAAGATAAAGATGATGTGCACGAACAGCCTTGATCATAACAGACCAAGATAAAGATGGTGTGCACAAATAGCCTTGATCATAACAGACCAAGATAGAGATGGTGTGCACAAACAGCCTTGATCATAACAGGCCAAGATAAAGATGATGTGTACAAACAGCCTTGATCATAACAGACCAAGATAAAGATGATGTGTACAAACAGCCTTGATCATCACAGACCAAAATAAACAGCCTTGATCATAACAGACCAAAATAAAGATGATATGCACAAATAGCCTTGATCATAACAGATCAAGATAAAGATGATGTGCATGAACAGCCTTGATCATAACAGACCAAGATAAAGATGGTGTGCACAAACAGCCTTGATCATAACAGACCAAGATAAAGATGATGTGCACAAACAGCCTTGATCATAACAGACCAAGATAAAGATGATGTGCACAAACAGCCTTGATCATAACAGACCAAGATAAAGATGGTGTGCACAAATAGCCTTGATCATAACAGACCAAGATAGAGATGGTGTGCACAAACAGCTTTGATCATAACAGGCCAAGATAAAGATGATGTGCACAAACAGCCTTGATCATAACAGACCAAGATAAAGATGATGTGCACAAAAAGCCTTGATCATAACAGACCAAGATAAAGATGATATGCACAAACAGCCTTGATCACAACAGACCAAGATAAAGATGATGTGCACAAATAGCCTTGATCATAACAGACCAAGACAAAGATGGTGTGCACAAATAGCCTTGATCATAACAGACCAAGACAAAGATGGTGTGCACAAATAGCCTTGATCACAACAGACCAAGATAAAGATGATGTGCACAAACAGCCTTGATCATAACAGACCAAGATAAAGATGGTGTGCACAAACAGCCTTGATCATAACAGACCAAGATAAAGATGATGTGCACAAACAGCCTTGATCATAACAGACCAAGATAAAGATGGTGTGCACAAACAGCCTTGATCATAACAGACCAAGATAAAGATGATGTGCACAAACAGCCTTGATCATAACAGACCAAGATAAAGATGATATGCACAAACAGCCTTGATCATAACAGACCAAGATAAAGATGATGTGCACAAACAGCCTTGATCATAACAGACCAAGATAAAGATGATGTGCACAAACAGCCTTGATCATAACAGACCAAGATAAAGATGGTGTGCACAAACAGCCTTGATCATAACAGACCAAGATAAAGATGATGTGCACAAACAGCCTTGATCATAACAGACCAAGATAAAGATGATGTGCACAAACAGCCTTGATCATAACAGACCAAGATAAAGATGGTGTGCACAAACAGCCTTGATCATAACAGACCAAGATAAAGATGGTGTGCACAAACAGCCTTGATCATAACAGACCAAGATAAAGATGGTGTGCACAAACAGCCTTGATCATAACAGACCAAGATAAAGATGGTGTGCACAAACAGCCTTGATCATAACAGACCAAGATAAAGATGGTGTGCACAAACAGCCTTGATCATAACAGACCAAGATAAAGATGGTGTGCACAAACAGCCTTGATCATAACAGACCAAGATAAAGATGATGTGCACAAACAGCCTTGATCATAACAGACCAAGATAAAGATGGTGTGCACAAACAGCCTTGATCATAACAGACCAAGATAAAGATGATGTGCACAAACAGCCTTGATCATAACAGACCAAGATAAAGATGGTGTGCACAAACAGCCTTGATCATAACAGACCAAGATAAAGATGATGTGCACAAACAGCCTTGATCATAACAGACCAAGATAAAGATGGTGTGCACAAACAGCCTTGATCATAACAGACCAAGATAAAGATGGTGTGCACAAACAGCCTTGATCATAACAGACCAAGATAAAGATGGTGTGCACAAACAGCCTTGATCATAACAGACCAAGATAAAGATGGTGTGCACAAACAGCCTTGATCATAACAGACCAAGATAAAGATGGTGTGCACAAACAGCCTTGATCATAACAGACCAAGATAAAGATGGTGTGCACAAACAGCCTTGATCATAACAGACCAAGATAAAGATGGTGTGCACAAACAGCCTTGATCATAACAGACCAAGATAAAGATGGTGTGCACAAACAGCCTTGATCATAACAGACCAAGATAAAGATGGTGTGCACAAACAGCCTTGATCATAACAGACCAAGATAAAGATGGTGTGCACAAACAGCCTTGATCATAACAGACCAAGATAAAGATGGTGTGCACAAACAGCCTTGATCATAACAGACCAAGATAAAGATGGTGTGCACAAACAGCCTTGATCATAACAGACCAAGATAAAGATGGTGTGCACAAACAGCCTTGATCATAACAGACCAAGATAAAGATGGTGTGCACAAACAGCCTTGATCATAACAGACCAAGATAAAGATGGTGTGCACAAACAGCCTTGATCATAACAGACCAAGATAAAGATGGTGTGCACAAACAGCCTTGATCATAACAGACCAAGATAAAGATGGTGTGCACAAACAGCCTTGATCATAACAGACCAAGATAAAGATGGTGTGCACAAACAGCCTTGATCATAACAGACCAAGATAAAGATGGTGTGCACAAACAGCCTTGATCATAACAGACCAAGATAAAGATGGTGTGCACAAACAGCCTTGATCATAACAGACCAAGATAAAGATGGTGTGCACAAACAGCCTTGATCATAACAGACCAAGATAAAGATGGTGTGCACAAACAGCCTTGATCATAACAGACCAAGATAAAGATGGTGTGCACAAACAGCCTTGATCATAACAGACCAAGATAAAGATGGTGTGCACAAACAGCCTTGATCATAACAGACCAAGATAAAGATGGTGTGCACAAACAGCCTTGATCATAACAGACCAAGATAAAGATGGTGTGCACAAACAGCCTTGATCATAACAGACCAAGATAAAGATGGTGTGCACAAACAGCCTTGATCATAACAGACCAAGATAAAGATGGTGTGCACAAACAGCCTTGATCATAACAGACCAAGATAAAGATGGTGTGCACAAACAGCCTTGATCATAACAGACCAAGATAAAGATGGTGTGCACAAACAGCCTTGATCATAACAGACCAAGATAAAGATGGTGTGCACAAACAGCCTTGATCATAACAGACCAAGATAAAGATGGTGTGCACAAACAGCCTTGATCATAACAGACCAAGATAAAGATGGTGTGCACAAACAGGCTTGATCATAACAGACCAAGATAAAGATGGTGTGCACAAACAGCCTTGATCATAACAGACCAAGATAAAGATGGTGTGCACAAACAGGCTTGATCATAACAGACCAAGATAAAGATGGTGTGCACAAACAGCCTTGATCATAACAGACCAAGATAAAGATGGTGTGCACAAACAGCCTTGATCATAACAGACCAAGATAAAGATGGTGTGCACAAACAGGCTTGATCATAACAGACCAAGATAAAGATGGTGTGCACAAACAGCCTTGATCATAACAGACCAAGATAAAGATGGTGTGCACAAACAGCCTTGATCATAACAGACCAAGATAAAGATGGTGTGCACAAACAGCCTTGATCATAACAGACCAAGATAAAGATGGTGTGCACAAACAGCCTTGATCATAACAGACCAAGATAAAGATGGTGTGCACAAACAGCCTTGATCATAACAGACCAAGATAAAGATGGTGTGCACAAACAGCCTTGATCATAACAGACCAAGATAAAGATGGTGTGCACAAACAGCCTTGATCATAACAGACCAAGATAAAGATGGTGTGCACAAACAGCCTTGATCATAACAGACCAAGATAAAGATGGTGTGCACAAACAGCCTTGATCATAACAGACCAAGATAAAGATGGTGTGCACAAACAGCCTTGATCATAACAGACCAAGATAAAGATGGTGTGCACAAACAGCCTTGATCATAACAGACCAAGATAAAGATGGTGTGCACAAACAGCCTTGATCATAACAGACCAAGATAAAGATGGTGTGCACAAACAGCCTTGATCATAACAGACCAAGATAAAGATGGTGTGCACAAACAGCCTTGATCATAACAGACCAAGATAAAGATGGTGTGCACAAACAGCCTTGATCATAACAGACCAAGATAAAGATGGTGTGCACAAACAGCCTTGATCATAACAGACCAAGATAAAGATGGTGTGCACAAACAGCCTTGATCATAACAGACCAAGATAAAGATGGTGTGCACAAACAGCCTTGATCATAACAGACCAAGATAAAGATGGTGTGCACAAACAGCCTTGATCATAACAGACCAAGATAAAGATGGTGTGCACAAACAGCCTTGATCATAACAGACCAAGATAAAGATGGTGTGCACAAACAGCCTTGATCATAACAGACCAAGATAAAGATGGTGTGCACAAACAGCCTTGATCATAACAGACCAAGATAAAGATGGTGTGCACAAACAGCCTTGATCATAACAGACCAAGATAAAGATGGTGTGCACAAACAGCCTTGATCATAACAGACCAAGATAAAGATGGTGTGCACAAACAGCCTTGATCATAACAGACCAAGATAAAGATGGTGTGCACAAACAGCCTTGATCATAACAGACCAAGATAAAGATGGTGTGCACAAACAGCCTTGATCATAACAGACCAAGATAAAGATGGTGTGCACAAACAGCCTTGATCATAACAGACCAAGATAAAGATGGTGTGCACAAACAGCCTTGATCATAACAGACCAAGATAAAGATGGTGTGCACAAACAGCCTTGATCATAACAGACCAAGATAAAGATGGTGTGCACAAACAGCCTTGATCATAACAGACCAAGATAAAGATGGTGTGCACAAACAGCCTTGATCATAACAGACCAAGATAAAGATGGTGTGCACAAACAGCCTTGATCATAACAGACCAAGATAAAGATGGTGTGCACAAACAGCCTTGATCATAACAGACCAAGATAAAGATGGTGTGCACAAACAGCCTTGATCATAACAGACCAAGATAAAGATGGTGTGCACAAACAGCCTTGATCATAACAGACCAAGATAAAGATGGTGTGCACAAACAGCCTTGATCATAACAGACCAAGATAAAGATGGTGTGCACAAACAGCCTTGATCATAACAGACCAAGATAAAGATGGTGTGCACAAACAGCCTTGATCATAACAGACCAAGATAAAGATGGTGTGCACAAACAGCCTTGATCATAACAGACCAAGATAAAGATGGTGTGCACAAACAGCCTTGATCATAACAGACCAAGATAAAGATGGTGTGCACAAACAGCCTTGATCATAACAGACCAAGATAAAGATGGTGTGCACAAACAGCCTTGATCATAACAGACCAAGATAAAGATGGTGTGCACACCAAATCTAGAGCTTTCAACCGTTCTTTCTGTCTCCGAGTAGAAGAAATCGACTCATTCTGTATTTTCCAAATCTGTTTTAAGATCTTTATAAACGCATATTATAAAAAGACGCGATTCCCGCGAAAAGTGCATAAAGGTGCACTGCCTTTCGGGAATTCATAGCCGCGCATTTATTTAAACCATCTATAAATAGGTTTGGATTCTACATACATATATTAGCCAACTATTCTTATTCACCTATCACTTTTTTAAAACTAACATGATTATGCCATTGTGAATGTAATGAAGCATTATTTTTTTTTATAGTTAATACATGTACAGACATTTATCTCTAAAAAAGTGTAAGGATCGGGCAAAAGGTGTAACGAGTCTTCTTTGCTCATAATATCCTATAGGCCTCAAACACGATGCAGTCAAACCTCATTAATCCGAAGATCGATGTTTCTAATTGTCTCTAATCGTCTCCTTTCAAGGATCATATACGTCAATACAAATGACACATGTTTGGATATAATTGTCATAAAAACAGACGCACACCATACAAGGTTACATGTCATACGTCATTTCTGTTGTACTCTGCTCGATCTCCATTTAAAGATCAAAAACCACAGAAATAAAATTTTAATCTCATTAAATTCGTAGATAAAACAACACTAGACGGTGTTTTAGGTATATCTTAATACAGCTTTTTTGTTATAAAGGTAAGCTACTTTATCACTGGTGTGACTACTATAACCTGAACCTTAATGTGGATAAAACATAAGAATTGATAATTTAAAAAAAAGTATATGATAAATAACCTGCCATACCAATCTACATTGCAGATAACATACTTTACATTATTGATTGTAACAAATGATCAGATTTACCAACGACTCAAAATTCAACAGTTCACATTGATCTTATACAAAGAAGATAAGCCAGACACCGTTTTAGTAAAGAAATTAAAATCTTTTAATATCAATAATGCTGTAAGGATTTTCTTCTCTTAGACAACGTTGAAAGCATGATAAGTTTTGGCATCACCTGAAGAAATGTTCTGCTATGAGTGAAAACAAGACAAGAATAAATCACTATAGAAAGACGAATCACAAAGACAAGCAAAATCATTTGAGTCAAACTTGCCACCTGTCAGTGAGCTGTACAAAATGCTATGAGTAATTATGAAGAGGCAACTCATCTTCAAAAAACCACATTTCATTCTTTGTACATGTATCAAGGTTTTACATTTTCTAACAGTAGCAGTTGCGTAATCTAAGGTAAAGCATAAAATTACACCCACGAAATAATTTACTTCTGACCCTTTAACCATGTATCTGTTGCGAATTTAGTCTGAATAGGTGTGAGAAAAGCTGATGCTTGGGTTAAAAGAGCTGATTTGTTTCTCTTAATATACAACTCATAAGTGAAAGGGATTTCATCTAGTTACATGTATTATATCAAAGAACTGTCATGATTCTTATACATGTAGTATGTAACTAATGGATGAAAGTGATTTTCACTGGCTTGAGTTGCTAAGTTACGTAATATCTACATAAGAAGCTAATGTGAATGGTAACGGTTTATATAGTTTATTATAAAAAAAAAAAATAATGCTGGAAGTTTTCTTGAGAAAAAAATTGAAATAAATAATGCTGGAAGTTTTCTTGAGAAAAAAATTGACAATGACATGGTTTTCTACAACATAACATGGTTGCTGATTGTTAAAGACTAAGTCTACCGAGAAAGTTTTTCTTTGATAAATATAGAGTACCGGTGGTACAAATCAAATACATACATTTCCCATTTCAAAAAATCAATGTCAAATACAAAATACAAATTCAGCAATAAAAATGTGTATCATTTGTGTCATTTTTTACAAAACAATCACAGGTGAAGATGAATTGAGCTTTTATGAAAGATTTGATTATTCTATAGAGTGGTAGTAAAAACACATGTGTTGAATTCTTTTATTGTCATGTTATTTAGCTGTTGGCTGCTAGTTGATGGCCCACTACGAGATACATAAAATCATAACTGTTAAATATAAAATCAATTCATAAAAAAAAAAATTAGCAGGACCTGGGCAAATATACTCTCTTCTTTTCAAATCAACATGCACCTTCGCAAAAAAAGATATTTGTTGAAAAAAATAAAAAAAATATCACTCCAAGTATAGTAAGAATATAGTTGGAAAATAGTCATGAAATACATAAAAATATGATAAACCATCCTGAGAAAAGTAGAATAAATAATGCTTTTCAAATCATGGACAACTTACAGAGCAAGGATAAAAAAATTAAAATATTGGATATTTTGAGCTAAAATACATGAATGTCCATTCAATGTTACCAGAGAGAACAATTTGAAGATAACTCAGTAATCATATTGTAGCACCACATCAAGAAGAAAACTAAGAACACAAAAGGAAGTATGGACATCTAACTCCGGTTGATCTTTGAAAAAGGAAGGGAGAAAAGGGAGAGAGGAAAGGAGGAAGTGAAGGAAGATAAAACGGAATAAGTAAAAATGGCTGATCCAATGGAAAAAAAAAGGATGAATATATTTATACTGGCAGGAGCACAAATTTGTTGCACATGTTACTCGGCTTATGTATAGATACGCATAATGATGGCATTTAAGTTTGTTGATCGATATTACTTGCGTGCGTTATTATCTGTATATATCTTCGTTTAACAAGCAAAAACAAGGTTATTAAACATATGAATTGAATCAATTGTTTGGTAGAAGATCAAAGAGAATATTTACTCGGAACTGCCTTGCATTAGATGAGTATTATCTTTCTATCCTAGTTCATTCTCGGGAAACTTGCTTTGCATGCAGCTTTTGAGGCAGAAGATCTAAGATTCCGTACTAATTTATTGACATGTTTTTCCCTCGAATGAGGTAAGTCAATTGTACCATTAAGCAATGAGTAATATTGTAAGAATGACATGTATTTCATATCTTAATCATGTCTGAAATAATACAAATTGAATTTTTTTTTTTTTTTAAATTCATCAATCACCCTTAGTGCCATAATGTGAGGAACTAAAACTAAGGCTAAGCAATAAAAAAGACCTCCTTGAAAATTTCAAACGAGGTATTCCCTAAAAGCTTGATCTGTCCTTCTTTCATGAATCAGAAAAGAAAATTTAATAATAATTTGCACTAACTTAGTCACTTAAAATATCTTTGGTGTGAAAAGATAAATTTGGCAAGTATTAGACAGATAGAAAAGAGTTGTTAAAATTCTATTTATTTCTAATCCTACTTTGACAAAGTAAAATTTTAGGAAGAAGAGCTGAAGAAAACGTGTAGATTCGTAATCAAATGAAAATACATGTAGTGGGCCTATCCATAACAATTCAAAATTAAGAAAAAGCAAAATGTATCCTTACATGCAGGTTCAGTTTATAAGAATATAAAGTGGAAACCTCATAATTCGAATTGTATGGGAATGGATTAAAACCTTCAATGAAGAGAATTCGAATTACAAAAAAGTGGCAAAACTGAATCTATGACTCATTGACTGAATGTGTACTGTGTCTGCAACGAGCAACTCTCCTCTCCCCTGGTCCTACGTTGCTACTAGATCAGTGTTACTACTGGAATTCCTTTTTTAGTGCATCAGCTCCCTCCTTGCTTTGTTAGCGCACCGATCAGCTTTTCTCAGGCAGTGATTAGCTTTGCTTGCCGCCCGAGAGATCCATGTAATGCTTTTGTAATGCCTTATGGAGTGGTATTGACTTCAAAATACAAATTTGATTTTAACAAAACCAAAGAGAAAAAAATATCCTCTCACAAAATTCGGTTTATGAGAAATTCGAATAATCAGACTTCGGTTTTTCAGGTTTCCACTGTATAGGTCTGGCACTCCATCTCTTGTGAAACAGTAAGGAAATGAGGGTTTGATCTACCTTTAAATACTTTTTCTCAATTTGGAAGATCTGAATCTGAATCATTTAGATTGATTTTGATACACACATATATCCTATCTATCTATATATAGGGCCAAAATTTAACCATTATATGCAGATAAATCCATGACGCAGAAAATATGTGCAAAAGCATACAACAAATAAAGACTGATTTCAATGCTGAAAGAGAATTAGGCATCAGGTATACACATTCTGACAACTCTCACCGCTGTTGCACAAAATGTACAAACTTGTGGAAGGACATAATTATTTGTAAAAACATTGCAACTTTTATAATACATACTTTTGTATTTTTTAAATAAAGCTTTTAATTAAGAGGACGACACTCTCTATTTCTTTCTATGCTTCTCATCCAGCAGTTTCCCCCAGAACGGAGTATAAGGATGAGCAAAATGGGTTCTCTTTCCATTGTTGTCCACCATGGGACGCTCCTCGTTCGCCCACTGGAAGATTGAGCCAGACAGGTTGTAGATTTCTGGAACAGGGGTTTTTCCTATAGAAAATGTAAAAAAAAATAACAGACAAAAAAGCCACACATATAAATAAAGTCATATTTTGTTTATCATGGCTGCAATATGGTTATTGGTTTGATATTTTAAATAATTTTGTTCAGGATAGTTTTGTAGTCCAGTGTTGACAACAAAATCATTCACATGTCATGATATTCAATCAAATACAGGATATAGCATTTTTTTAAAATCTCTCTGAAAGTGTCATTGGCAACTTAGATTGGCAGGCTGTATTGTTTCATAAGGCTAACTAAATAAAGTTAAGCTAAATAAGTTGAGTTTATGAGCTCCGTATTTGGATGTCTTATCAATAAAAGAACTTAAGCTGTCATGATCTGGTCAAATTCCAAATAAGTTTTGCATTGGATGTGCAAAAGATAGACTATATAAAGCAATGTGGCAAAGTTAGATCTTCCCAACCTCCTCCACCAAAAAAAAAATTTCACTTGAATGTCAAATTATTAGGGGTGCAGTCATAATGAAATACCAGCTTTCGGAAAAAAAGACAAAAAAAAAATGAAAAACTGGATCATCCCTATTCAGCATCTACATTAAATAACAGTACAAATATTTGGCAAAAAATTTTTTTTTAGAAATTCTCAATGTACACGAACCTAAAATGAAAATTAAGTGGTTTACCTGAAGTTTCATAAAATTGCTGTAGATTTTTGGCAACCACTGAAGATCGGTATCCTAGAGAGCAGTAACAAACTACAGTTGGGTTGTTTTGATCTGAAAAAACAAAAATTAGATAATTGAAAACATCCTTTATATGTAATGTAAATAAGTGTCTTAGAAGCGTATGGTACAATAGGAATTTGATGATTTTTTTACAGAGGTCCTTCTTTGATGTTTAATCGACTGTCTGTGTGAGCATCTATCTCTCCCTCCCACATGTCTGAGTTGGAATCCATCATTCATTGCTTGCCTCCCCACACCTCTCTCAGTCTGTCTGTCTGTCTGTCTGCCTGTCTGTCTGTCTCTGTCTCTGTCTGCTGTCTGTCTGTCTGTCTGTCTGTCTCTCTCTCTCTTTCTCTCTCTCTCTCTCTCTCTCTCTCTCTCTCTCTCTCTCTCTCTCTCTCTCTCTCTCTCTCTCACAAAGGTGGGAATGGCCATAAAAGATGTTAGTGCAAATAGACCTATAGTTTAAAGGCATACATGCATCACTGTTAGATTTTGGGCAGGAAGTGAAAATGCTCACCTTTAAAGCTTTCCTCCATTTTTTTCACAATTGCTCTCATGTCAGCATCTTCGTAGTCCACCCTGTGAGAGTTTTCAAGGTGACTTATATTGTACTCTTCCTCTGGTCGAGCATCCTGTAAAAGATTGAAAAACATTGAATACATGTAGTTCAAGTTGCTAACTTTGTAGATCCACTACTTAAAATAATGGGTGTTTAGACTTCTCATTTCAAAGGCCTAGCCACTCCATGAACATCAAAAAGATATCATTGATGAAAAGAGCAAATTGAAGTATAAGAGCTTAGCTTTGTATTGTAAGTCCACAAAGAGTAACTAATTCAAGACGTCCTTAGTTACAGATCTAGCCGAGTTCATTCACTTGAATAAAGAAATGAACTTTACAACTTGAGATGGTTTATGTATACCATAAGTTCATTAAAGCCATTGCTCCCTTGGGTTTTGGGTTTTTTTTATTTGCTCTCTATTAATTGGTGATGAGTCTAGCTTAAGATGACATCAAAATTTACACTTCACGCCAAGGTCGAAAGTCAGGAAAATAACAGTAATTTACTCATGCAATGGCTGGCATCCCTGCTATTTAAACACTATGTCACATTTTCTTGCCCTAAAATTGCTTCTATCTTTTGTCTATTACGGTGCTATTTGGTAAGATATTGCTGTATTGTAATGGTATATAAAAAAATAACACTTAATCATTTCATTAGTCACAAAGTGAATGGAGATAAATTAAAAATTTTGAGAGTAATTTTGAAGTCTCGCAATGCAGAAAGAGAAAAGTGGATCTATAACTTAAACGTGATAGCTACCACGAGAAAGACAGATCGCTCCTTTGGACGCTGCAACCAGGACCAAAGCTGTGCAGTGCTGATGTTTTTCACCGATGGAAACTTTAATTGTAGTGATGCTATGGTTGATTTCATAAAAAATCCTGGCGATTTTTTATCATGGTCGTCAGGATCTGCGCTTGAAGATGATGCCATTTTCTTTTCATTTCTACATCAACTGTGTTCTAAAAATTTTTCAATGAAAGAGAGGGCGGGGGCAGAGAGAGAGAGAGAGAGAGAGAGAGAGAGAGAGAGAGAGAGAGAGAGAGAGAGAGAGAGAGAGAGAGAGAGAGAGAGAGAGAGAGAGAGAGAGAGAGAGAGAGAGACAGGAGAAGGAAAAAAAAAGAGAAGAAAGGTATGGTTTTAATCAAGTTATTATAAATTATACGTCTATAATCTAGATCTAGAGATAGATCTCTACATCTAATTTGCAAAAAAAAAAAAAAAAAAAGAAGACAAAAAAAGATTCAAGATGATATATACTAGATTTCTAGACCTAGATATAAGCAAAAAGTAGATCCAAGATAGTAAATTCATACATCGAAATAGATTTCGATCAAGATGTAAGCTTAGATATAGATCTAAGACTATACCGAGAATTTTTTGTTGTTGTCATTTCAGGTTGTTTAGTAATGAAACGGAAAGTGAAACAAGGAAGGATTCATTGTGGAAATGTATGGGAATGATCTTTGTACTTACTAGTCGTGAATATGAATGTTCGTTGGACCATCTTTGTTTGTATATTATGAGTACGTGCATTCGTTTTTAGACATTGATAAATAACTAAGCCCACGCTTTTCTTTCTTCTAGGCTAATCATATTGATCGTTTTAAACTGATGAGGTTTAGGTGCATGCAGAGTGAGAGAGACGCTACATGTTGTGACTGAACGAGTGAAGAATGAAGAAAATTCATTTGTTTTTCAGAAAGCTAAGCGCATCTCTCAACTATACTAATTCAAGATTACTTCTTACAACTCCAGAATAGGCAAAGAAGACTCTGAGGATATGAGCCTTATGTTGTCACATATTCACAAGAATCTTTGAGCCCGTTCAAGACGATTGTTAGGGAGACATCACCAAACAGGTACCAGTTGGATACCTGGCTAGACTATCCAGAGTAGGGGTATGATCACAACTAAAAATCCTAATCCTTGACTTAAAGGAAATCCACCGTCCCAGTAAAGTGTTCTTCAGAAAACGCAGGAGGAACAGAACTAATCAAACAACTTTGCAGAATTTTCCCATTTAAATTTCACTTCTCAAACAGAATGAATTTGGGTTATTGTGAAAACATAAGACAGCTAGTCAGAGAAGACAAATTACAAACTGTCCAAGTCTAGAGTTCCCATCGCTGTCTCCGCAAATTTGTTCTAAACATGTCAGGGCCAGTAACACGAGTGCCCACTCCCAATCTGATTTAACCAAATGTCTGGTTTAGAGTATCGAATCACAACTGCAGCTTCTCATCCTTCATCTCCCAGGCATAGCAGATCAGAAAGCATTTGTCACACCTAACGACTGATCTCACCATCCAAATCCACCTTGCAAGGAAATTAATCATAAAAAATCATAATTCATTATAATGAAACAACAACAAAAACCAACCTAACAAAAAAAAAAACAAAAAAAAAAACAAACAAACAAGAAATATAGCTATACGAAGAGATTAATTTAAACTGGCTCCCTAAACTGAATGAAAGAATCAAACCTAGGTGGACCTCAAGACTTCACACACTTTCAACATTTCTATCACAATTCGCACAAAAGTCTTCTGAATAGAATGTGACATTGATCCCAAAAGAAGCTTTCCTCCTTTCCACATTATAACTCTCTCTCTCTCTCTCTCTCTCTCTCTCTCTCTCTCTCTCTCTCTCTCTCTCTCTCTCTCTCTCCCTCCCTCTCTCTCTCTCTCTCTCTCTCTCTCTCTCTCTCTCACGCACACACGCTCTCTCACAAACACTGTCTCTGTCTCTCTGTCTGTCGCCCCACCCCCCCCCCTCTCTCTCTCTCTCTCTCTCTCTCTCTCTCTCTCTCTCTCTCTCTCTCTCTCTTTTTCTCTCTCCCTCTCTCTCTCTCTGTGCCACTCATTCATTTATAATTGTGGGACAAAATGCAGATTTACAATGATATTGATTTGCTCTTCATTAAACTTTTTATTCACGACATTTAACCGCCAAGTTTTAAAGTCGTTTAAGATTGCTTTTTTGTGAGGAAAAGTCTTGAAAAGACCTAAAATTTGAAAGCAAACAACGTTATTTTACTGTAATAGTGTGCACATCTTCCGTCAACAAAACGTATTTATCAATTCTTGTCGAAAATTGATGGAAAGATCCTATTTTGATTAAACCTTCATATAAGCTTTGATAAAGTATATGCTAAATGCCTGGCTGTTGTAGAAATTAAAAAAAAAAAAAATAGAAAAATCAAGAAAAAGCTTACATTCCTGGAGACATTGAAGGGAGATAAATAGCGAACAGTTTAATATTAAGCGCAGTTACATCCCTTGTACAGTAAAAATTTTATCATACCACTGTAGGCTTCGTTAGATATTAGTGAAAATATATGCACTGAGAACCCGAAAGAAATGATATTATTTGTGTGGCATTATTGTAGAGGTTTGTAGAGAGGAAATCTCTCGTATTTTACAAGAAAGAATAACAGAATACTAAAATAATGCCCGCTTGGAACCGAATCTTAGCTAGACACAATAATAGCAGTGAATATCAAAAAAGGTCGAAACTGTTTCCTCTCTGCGGCGTTATGACATATTAGTATGAAAATTTCGTTTCAACCTCGAACACCTCAATCCATTTGGGAAGGCTAAACAGCCTTTCATTACCCGTTAATCCATTACATTTCATTTTACTCCTCAAATTTCCCAATCAAAAGCGTATCTTTCACAAACAAGTGTGTGGGGTCCTAAAGACACACGCAGAATATGTAGCGAAAGAATCTTTTGGCAGGTTTTCAGTCATGCGCAGACGGAACAAGCGATGATTGCGGAAGACAATGCAGAGAGAAAAACGCATTTATCCATAACTGGAGGGTAAATATGAAATCTAAAAAAAAAATTTTAATTAATAAAAAAAAGTAAAATGACGAGGAATTATTGAGCTGTGAAAAGGGGGATGGAGAGGAGGAGGAGGAGGGGAGAGAGAGAGAGAGAGAGAGAGAGAGAGAGAGAGAGAGAGAGAGAGAGAGAGAGAGGGAGGGGAAGAGAGATAGTCAGACAAACAGACAATTAGAAAGAGAGAGAGAGAGAGAGAGAGAGAGAGAGAGAGAGAGAGAGAGAGAGAGAGAGAGAGAGAGAGAGAGAGAGAGAGAGAGAGAGAGAGTTGTTTGAATAGAAAAAGAAAAAAATATTCTTTCAAAGCATCAAACTTGTAGGCCCAAGCATTATTATTTTTAAATATATTATTGTTACTTTCTGAGGAAAAAGAAAAAAAATCCCGAAAGTGTGTAGACTATAATAGATCAGGGCCTCCAGTGTAACAAGATATCGTTGCCGAAACAAAGCCAAACTTCATCAATATTTCATGCAATGTGCAATATTAGCCACCAGCATCTGATAGGGAGAGTGTTGATTTTGTCACGCCACTGTGCCTGGGTGATGCAAGGCCTCCTTAATGATCCTCACCCAGGGAACATTTACCTCCCTTCAATGTGAGGCTATTTCCCTTGGATTGTGACGAAATGTTACTTGGTCTTGTTTTGATGCTTTTATGAACATGTGCTCGGTTTGAATTTTTTTTATTTCTATTTTTTTTTTCTTTTAAATTTTTGCTTTTTTTCTTATTACCATTTGTCTTATAAGGGAGTTGAAACAAATAGTTTTGAACTATGCTTTTATTTATTTTTTAATTTTTGCGATGGGAAAGAAAATAGACATAAATAACAGCAACACCACCTAGAAATGAAGCAGAAAACACCAGTTTTATTCCCTACCTGCAGACTCTGAATAAGCAATTTCTAAGGACATTTATAAAACGTTAAACTTCCCAATGACCTACTGGCCATAGTTAGGTCTAAACTTTGATGAGTGAAGAACAAGTCTTTTTCGCTGATTCTTTCTTTATTTTTTTATTTTTTTACTTTAACTTCATGATTCAGAGAGGCACTATTTTCATTTTGATTCTTGAGAAAATTAGAAACTATTGATTTTTTAAAACGGTTTTTTTAGGAGGGGTTTTCAACCTTTTCATATCTTTGCTAGCTGATCCACCAGGCCTTTCAGTTTCATTATTCAATAATTCACTTTGGTTTCAAGCGGGCTGCGCGCCGAGCACCACAATGCGGATAAAAATTAATTACGGTGGTTGAAACAATAAAATTAGGAAGTAACTTTGATTCAAATTCTACGATGAATCGGTTTTGGTCTGTATAATGAGATTCGTGTGAGCTTTATAACGTATCGTAGTCCAAATTTGTTAGCTTACTATCATCAGAAAATAGTTTTACAATTTTTAATACGACTTTTTTTTTAAAACTTTGACTCGTATCATTAAGGGGAGATTAACCTCTGAAAACTAAAGATTCTTTTTTTTTTTTTCTTCTAAAGAATTACCGTTTAGATTCCTTTTGCTCCTGTTTGTAGCGTCATTGATGATTTTTTTTTAAACTTACAGAACGTTTCATCCATCACAAGCTAGAAGTTCTTCTATGCTTATAATTTATCTCCTCTATACGCCGTGGACCATCTTGCTGATCCGGGAAGATAACAGTAGGTTGTTAAGATCTAAATGGTTATGGGATATTAAGGGGGTTCCACCACTGACCAGGGCTGTAGGATGCTTCCCTTTGTTTTATCCTCCCACGCATGGAACGTAATACCCCATCGCTCCTATCTATGCCTCCCCTACTTCCAGATGCACTACTCAGACATGCACAGATCAACCTTTAAGCGTTCACACGAATAACAGCTCTTAAAAATCCGCAGTTGTCTAAATGACCTGTCAAGGAGTCTCGCACAAAGAGATCTCTCACCTGAAATCCTTTCAAAGGTCCAGTAAATAGGCCCCAGGGACACTTACACAGCTTGGGTGTCAAGAGAAGGCCATCGCATTAGATCTAGTCTCAAGACAAACTATTCTCCACAGGTTTACGTGATATTAGAACAAAATGGCGTTAAAAATCAGTCCAGGTTGCTAGGGACGTTAGAGGTTTACATCTTTCTCTGATTTTCATTCACATGTCAGTTCTCCATCGGACTGCGGAAGTCACGTGACCATAGCATCCTTCAGTTTATTCTATGTATATCTATCTCCTGCTGTGGTTTTATTTTCATTTTGCGGAACACTTTCATTTTATTTATGGCAAATTGTGTTTATTGCAAGACAGATATGGATGAACTTACTCCTGCAGCACTTTTGAACTGAAAAGCTCGATTAAAGAAAAATAAAAATATCACAGCGACGAATTAACCGGTAACCTGGTTTTGCCATTATGTGAGCAATTTTTAGGTTAGCGAAAAACAGGAGAT
>JAWDGP010006982.1:337500-357500 GCA_033675545.1 Elysia crispata
AGATTGTATTATTATTATTATTATTATTATTATTATTATTATTATTATTATTATTATTATTATTATTATTATTATTATTATTATTATTATTATTATTATTATTATTAAATGTTATAGATTACAATTATTTCTCAACATGAATTGTCTATAATTTCTATAGCTTTCTATCCTTCTTACAGAGCTTAGAATAACTTCGAACACAAATCTTCTTCAAATGAACACTTGAAGAAGAACACCCTAAGGGGAATTAATCAAATGGATAACCTCCCTTGCTTCATCAATTTTTTTTTTTGGCAGAAATCTCGGCATCTAACGTTTGCCTTTCCGGTATCTGGGAATCGAATCTTCGAGAGTTCGTGTGAGTTCGGGAGAGTTCGGGCATGTGACGGATTCAAATTGCAATATTTCTAAAATATCACGTCCTGAAGATGTTCATTCTTAGAGCTAGAGCCTCTTTAGCTGTGAGAAAATCAGATGGAGGGTGTTAGCTCGACTAGTCCGACACCCTCTAGGTTAGATCTACAACTACCGGACATGCCTCATGAAAGCCAACCCATCACTTACCTAAAAACCTTTTTTTTTTATCTCATTGTTATATGTTTTCTTTGTTTCTTCTTTCATCTTCACAACTAGCCTTAGATGTTTATAGAGTTCATTACCCGGCGTGGAGATAATTCTAAAACGGTCCAACATTTGGAACAGCTAAGCTCATCCCTCTGCTTTCCAAATTTTGATAAGAATTTCGAGAGCGTTGTGTGAATAAAAACCAAAAAACAAACAAAAAAAACAAGATAATAACCGAAATAATTATACAACCTCATCCAGATATTTAATATTTCTATCTTTTAATATACCCATCAATCTCCAAATATTCGACTACATACATGTTCTGTATTGACAAATGACCTAAGATAATGTCAAATTCACCTGTAGGCATGAACACAAAAATATTGATTAAATAATTTAGAGGAGGAAAACATGAAGAAGCGCAGCGCGCGCGCTTTGATCTGAATTTCTGTGTGTGCATCTCTGGTTCCTCCAAATCTCGTGACGATATCGCAGCGTGACGCAACCAGACTGGCCACGGGGAGCAGCAGAATGGTGCATTGTTGCTTGTGACTTGTCACATGATGCCCTGAGAAAACTGCTACACCGCCCCACTCGCAGGACAACATGGCGACATTCGGCCTTGACCGGCGACAACAAACACGCAATGGACGCAGAATTGATTAGTCATTATTTTGGCGCCTCAGCAACAGAAGGGATTTATAAATATGTGCGGTTAATAGTATTGGATGAGAAATAACAGTTCATGTGTTTAATAATTTTGAAATTTTAGGAATTTAAGCAAACAATTGTTGTTAGGACTATGAACTATTAAAATATATGGTTAATTTTTTTTTCGTGCATAGCTTATTTAATGCTTTACGTTAATAGCATAAAAGCGAAGGGGAGTGAACTTCATAACTATGTTACCGCGGAAGATGGAGAGGGGCACGAGTTTCACGAGATTTCTTTTTCTCTCTTACTTTTTTTTTAAATAGTAGTAGTGGACTGACTGAAGTCAAAAGATTTGAACCCTGATATTTTAAAATCAAATCAAAGGAAGTCTGCTCCACGCAGAGACAGATTCGGCATGTTGCAAGACGTGCCTGCACTGTGGTCACCTTAATGTCCATAACTGGTCAGCTTTTGAGCATGGCCTTCATCACATCTGTCTCGGGTGTCTTCTCGGACGCTGGGCGTGCTCGCTGAAAGGAGTGCATGACATGAGCCTAGTGGTCAGTGGTGGTCAGAGATTGGGAGTGACCACTGAACTGATTCGGCAGTATTGAATTAGTGTGATTGGAAGAAACCGCTCTGACTGAAGCGGCGTCTTGGTGTACTCGTCATAGGCTGAGGGATCTGGCACTTGTGCATTTTTGTACTCGGAAAATGTGTTAAAGAGACTGATCATGTCATGGCGTTGAATGCGATTTATCTGACCCGGCGCTTCAGGCTGCTCCCTCCAGCATCAATCAAGATGATTATGTTTATATTTCTTGGAAATACATTCTTATATCCTACATTATTAGAATACTGTTTCGTATTAACATCTTTTCATGCACGCAATCTGGCCCTAAGAAAGAGACCAATGTAACTATTCAGCTTCTAGACTTAAAGACTAAAAATATAAATAAATAAATAAATAAATAAATAAATAAATAAATAAAAACAAAAAAAAACCTATCCGAATTCCATTCTTACTTAAAATTTTCCAACTTTACTCGCCTCCTCCTTATTTTGTTATTTTGCATCTTTTTTCAACCCTTCCTTTTTTCTTGTGAGTCTTGCTGTTTTCTTGTGAGTCTTGCTGTTTTCTTGTGAGTCTTGCTGTTTTCTTGTGAGTCTTGCTGTTTTCTTGTGAGTCTTGCTGTTTTCTTGTTGATGTACGCATCATTGCTGATTGTCATGTGAGAGATCAGTCACAATCAAGAGATGGTCGGGAAGGAGAGAAAAAAGGATAAAAATTTCATGACAGTTGCGCTCTTTCGACCCAACGACCCTCTCTCTTTCACTCTCCATCCATCTCGCACTCTCTCTCTCTCTCTCTCTCTCTCTCTCTCTCTCTCTCTCTCTCTCTCTTTCTCTCTCTCTCTCTGTTTCACACACACACACATCTCTCTTTTATCTCTCTCCTCCTCTCTTTCCCTTCTTCTCCCTCACCTCTCTCCCCCTCCTTTCCTCTCTCTCTCTCCCCCTTCTTCCCCTCTCTCTCTTTCTATCTTTCTCTCCCTGCTCTCCAGTCTAACAACCTTGCGAGCTGCTTCGTGTTTTCTGTCAAACTGAATCCCCCTATACACCTCACCAAACGCTTAAAGTTAGACAATAAAGACTTGCTGGAACAAAATACACCGACATTAATGATGACATTTTGAAGAGCCACCAAGATCTGGCCCTACCATTCTGTATTGACCTCCTATAATCTATAAAGGCCACAAGTGGGAGGGGGAGGGGGGGGGGCTTAATTAAACACCAGGCCAGTACAGATCAATAATTAACCACCTTTAGGCCGGGAGCTGACTGGGCGCTGACTGAGCAGTGAGTGAGCAGTGAGTGAGCAGTGAGTGAGCAGTGAGTGAGCAGTGAGTGAGCAGTGAGTGAGCAGTGAGTGAGCAGTGAGTGAGCAGTGAGTGAGCAGTGAGTGAGCAGTGAGTGAGCAGTGAGTGAGCAGTGAGTGAGCAGTGAGTGAGCAGTGAGTGAGCAGTGAGTGAGCAGTGAGTGAGCAGTGAGTGAGCAGTGAGTGAGCAGTGAGTGAGCAGTGAGTGAGCAGTGAGTGAGCAGTGCTCTCATCTTTGTTGCTCACTCATCAGATCAACCATCAGGGTGTCTATCACTCGCACACATGTTGAGCTGACTCGGAAGATGTCAACTTTAAAATTATATTGAAAAAAAAAAAATCAATATATTGCGTGTTTTGTTCTTCTTAATGATTACTACAGTTAGTTTAGCTTGAATATTTCCGCAAAAATAATTTATAGATTTGAGTTTTTGTGACGACATCGTTGTATCTTATCCTATATCCTATAGTTATCATAAGAGTTTTTTTTTTTTTTAATTAAATTTTATTTTAGCCCAGCATTTTCTTTGCGCTTAGAATATTATCATTATTGCTTTTAATGTTTTCTACTGAAAATTTCAAATTTCATGTCGCGGTACTTATGTTCTCAGTAATTTAGTTCATGCACTAAACTTGATAAGCTTTTATCTTTAAAAAAAAATCTATTTTTCCCCTTCTAACAGAGCCGAGTCAATTTTGAATTCGGCTGGAAAAAATCTCTTCACTTAGTGGAATAAGTAGCAATAAACAACTCAGATTTTGAAACTTTCTACAAGAAGTATAATTCAATTGTGGTAACTTCCCTCCGCTTCATAAGAGTGTAACACTTGACTTATCAATCACAAAGAACAACAGACTTCACTTTATCACCAAGCCTGGCCTCGGCTATAGCCCACCCGTGTGATACCACTCTGGACAGGCCAGCTAGCGGCCACACAGGTGTCTTGTAAGCCTGACGTCCAAATGCCGATAGATCTGTAAATAATTGACTCCGCCTCTGGCCAGTTCGGTCCGGACAAACGAAACAATCTTGTTTCTCAAGTCAGTGGACAGTCCAGAAGGTCTCTGGCATGGTCATCAAACCCTGAATGAGAGGCCTGCACGAAATCCAACTATCACTTCTCTTACTTTTAGCCAATTGGACGATGATGCTGGGCTGAGCGGGTTTAAAGAAGATATAAGTAGAAAAAGGAAGTGGGATGGTTTACAATGAAACGTTTACTGCTGTAGGCTACCATAAATCGTTGTATTTTTTAATCTTGTGAATACTTAAATGTATGTAGTTTAATAAGAAAGGAATATCGTTATTTCGAAAGTCTAGCTTCATCGATTTATCGATACAATTGAGCTGTCCTTCGAATGCAGCTTTGTAAAATATCGTTTTGAACATTCTTGAGAAGATCTCTTAAACTATTGTTACTGGATGTTGTGACAAAACTCACCCTGTTTACCTTCTCCTTTACGCCTCTTGTCAGCAAAGTCCATTCCTCTCAAATTGCCTTCTCCGACATTTCGCATTGTGCCTAGCATTCTATGTCGATTGCTTCACAGAAATACAAAACTCCTTTAATGACTGCCATATTCCATTTCTCTTAACCTTTCGTTGTGTTTGGATATGATGAACTGGAATAAGAGATATTATAACATAGGTCAATATATAGATCTACCTTGACTTTAAAGGGAAACATTTCAATGTATATGACAGTAAAATAAGGGTAATAACCTCTTTCTTACAACCAGACTAAAAGAGCAGTAACATCACCACCAAAACAACAATAAAATTTAATATGCACCTATTTTCGCTGATCGAAGACCAATCCCCCGCTCAAGTTATTCTTGAGGTAGTTACATTCTTTTCTGGGAACTGAATCAGTGGAATAAATTTTGAAAAAAGATTTTCAGTACAAATTATTTCCGATTTTAGTGAAATATGTTGAAACAGTCTTTGAAAAAAATACCCCCTAATGTTCATTGTTGTTTACGAATAAAGGAAATGGACTACTTCTATACTTTCCCAATCTGGTTTTAGATTCTTTTAAACACTTTGTAGAAAGCTGGGAATTTTCGCGTTAAGTGCATTCAAGTGCGCTGCCTTGCGGGAATTCTTAGCCGGCAGTTATTTAAATCTACGTGATAATGGATGTTTTTAAAAATCTGTAAATAAATTTGTTTTTTTTTTTCAATAAATAAACTATTCCTATTCAAGCAATTTTTGTCTGTGACGTCAAATATAAACTGAGTGGCATGTAAACACAAAGAAGTATTTACCTTAAAAACATATTTTGAGTCGGATTTGGCTCAAACCTTTTATATGCAGAGTTATTTTTATTGGCTTTTGTGCAAATGAAACGCAATCTAAAATTAATAACATTAAGAACAGCTACTTTGCCTAGCTACTCATTGGAGAATATTGCATTGAATTAATAGCATTGTCAAATAATAATAATAATAATAATAATAATAACAATAATAATAATAATAATAATAATAATAATAATAATAATAATAATAATAATAATAATAATAATAATAATAATAATAATAATAATAATAATAATAATAATAATAATAATAATAATAATAATAATAAAAATAATAAAAAGAAGTACAGGAATCTAACCTTATTTTCTAAATGTTTTTTCCAATTCAAATTTCCGACATCTCCCTAATGTGAACTGTGTCGAGACATAACATAGACTTACAGCATCCATCTTAATCGACTAGAAAGGAACATTTCAATGAACATCATTGGTGGAAGAAGAGAGGAGCCCTGGCCTTGCAATTTCCCCTGTCCCCACCCCCTTTCCAAAAAAAAAAATAATAAAAAAATGAAATAAAATAATTAAAAAAAAATGCACACCACGAAAATCCCCCAATTTCGCTGATCTAAGCTCTCACGTTTTCTAAAGTGATTTTAAGAGATTTAAACATTGTTTGAAATAAAAACTGAAAACTCTGAGAAGATAGATTTGATAGAGAATTTCCTGGTCCTATGACCCTAACACGACCTTGAACTCGGAGCTGTCCACTAAACAATAACAGGCATTGCTCCCAAGGGCATAATTAGGGCAGACTGAGGGCTTCACCACCCCTGGTGTATCCTTCTTCTCCTCCGAACTTTCCACCATGACCCCTCATAATGCATGCAGAATACAGTGTCTGCAACTCTCTGACAGTCTAACACACCCGCAGACAAAACTCATGACACGCCTGGAATTTTAGTTCTTTTTACTGCTCTAAGGGTTTTCGTCTTTCTCAATTTCTGCTGGTCACTCGAGAAATGCTTTTTTCTTTGAATTAAGTCTTTGAGAAAGGCAATTGATAAATTTGATAGTATAGAAAATTCAATCACAAACCTAGGTCTAACTCGGGACCGACAAATAAGACGAAAGACGTGAAAACATGAGCACAGATGGAATGGACAGGGATCGAACCTGCACCTCGATGCGGCACCCATCGCCTTGCCAAGACAAAACCAGGCACGGATCCAATGAGCCATTCTCATTATTGATAGTTTTTATGAGAAAACAAGAATAAATGTTTGCAGCATGAACTTCTAAGTTTCCCTCCAGACCAGCGTGTTTGTTGGTCCATAAGCTTTAGATCTAGATCTCGTGTTTCAATAGTAATAACTTTCTGACTACCGTAAGGGTTTCTATATCTCTAGTATCAACATGCCCTAACTGTCAAACGTCACTTAATGTGATTGTTTCTTTATACAAAACAAAAAATTCTATAATGCCTTGCATCAGCGGTGACATGGCAACATTTCTCTCCGTACACTTATGGCGCGCCTATCTCGTAATTCTTTCACAGTCTGATTATCATGATTAACTCTTTATTAAAGTAAAGAAAATTATGTTACAGATAAAACGGTTATAACGCATAAAATTGTTAAACAAACAGGTAAAACCGCAGGCGCCACATGCTAAATTTTTTTTATGTCTAGTTATAATTCTGAATGAAAAATTCATTAAACAAATAATAATTTATTACATTACAAAATGATGAATGCTCCAATCAGTAAAATTGGGACAAATGTATCGCCAAGGTTTAATTGTCGAGAAAACGGTCAAGAAAAGATTTGTTAATTTTTTCTATGACAGCTCTGAAATCGTGCAAACGTCGGAGGAAAATCAGTGAAGTGAGAAATATAAACTGAAGGAGACTAGAGTGATGGGAGGTGCTCACTCATGCGAGACCTGGGGTGGAGGAAATCTTTGTAAAACAATAAACATCCAGTCACCGGAACCAGGGACCTCGGGCGCTGGGCAATTACTGGGCTATTTTCCAATCAGTGGCCACAACAAAGACCGCCACGCTTGGGTGACGCCCGCTCAGCGTCACTGTGTTGAGGTCATGCCTGGACCGAGCTGGGGTCGATTCTTTCTCTCTTTCGCTCTCTTTCTCTGTCTGTCTGTCTCTCTTCTCTCTCTCTCTCTCTCTCTCTCTCTCTCTCTCTCTCTCTCTCTCTCTCTCTCTCTCTCTCTCTCTGTTCTCTATTCCTCCCTCTCTGGCTCCCCCATCTCTCCCTGTCACTCGCTCTCTTTCTCTGTCTCTCTCTCTCTTTCTCGCCCCTCTCTCTGTATCTCTCTCACCTATCTTTCTCTTTCTCTCTCTCTCTCCCTTCCTCTCTTTGTCTCCCCCTCTCTATTTATCTCCATATGAAGAGAATTTAAGGTAAGGTCTTCTATACCTATGAAATGCTCCCACAGTTGAGCACTCTTATCAATTGTTTCAACCTATCTTCAAACTATACATATACATATACATATATATATATATACATATACATACCTACATCACCAATATTTTCCTTCGAATCGAATGAGTCAAAACCAAGTATTCAAGCTGCGATAATCAATAAGATTTGTTTAGTTCGTTTGTTTGTTTTTGTTTTTCTGTTTTGTTTTGTTTTTTAAGAAAAGATTTCAATAACTTCGATCATGAATATAGTTATTATAATTTTATTTTAAATAAATTTCTCCAACACCAAGAAATCATATCTGCTCGGTAGTGTCTGTGTATGTATGATTTACGGGCAGAACTTGCAGAACACCGCAGATCCGGGATATTTCAAAGCGCCTCGAGAATGCTTGTCTATCTGCCAACTAGAGAGGATGGATATAGAGAGCAGTTACTCGTCGCTGCGTGCCTCTTTAACTACAGATACGTTTTGCTGTCTACCCCAAGCTTTCCCCACACCGAGGCCAGTCTCCATGTCTCCGCAGTGAGTAAGGCGAGACTTTCTCCAGGGAACTGGTCACCTATGGCTAAAAGGTTACCTGCCTGCCCTGATGATATATCAGCCGTGAAGGCCATCCGTCTAGGGTTCAAATATCAGTCACGCCATCAATTGATAAGATCAGAGCTTGAGCCTGCTGGACTAGGCCTTGTTAAGATACAGAGGAAACTTAAAGATCGCTTTGTCGTGGAACTGCTTTATAAGATAGTCATCCGGATAAATCCAGTATATTCTTCGAGCTAGCTTTGACTAAAAGCCACAGACTCTTTGCCCTCCGCTACAAACGACCAATGTTGTCCAAAACATAAATGTCTAAAAATGTCTAGCAGGTTGTGAAAAATGACTAGACAGCTTTACAGTAAATCATGACCCAATGACTATCTGTAACAGATGACCAATAGTCAAAACTATTATAGAAAAGCTACTTAAATTCGAGATGACATATTGGTCGGAAAAGATCAGAACTTCGTTCGCAGGTCTCAGATGTTTTTCCGAGAGATCGCAGGACTAGTGCGTCGGAAAATCTGATGAGGTTCAACTTCCGGTGACAATCAGCTCGAATCCCGGGGGTCCGTAGATCGATCAGGCCTCTCTGTTTTACTGGTCTTGACCCTATGGTTAAACCAAAGACCGACGGGCACTCAGTTTCTCATGATAGATAGGGTCAGCCCTCCTAGGGGGGTTAATTAATACGGTTTAAAGCAGAGGGGGGGGGGGGAAGAAGAAGGGAAAAAAAGCAACATCCGTAAGTCGCTATTAAGAGTTTTCTTTTGTTGGAGTTATGAGTAATTCCAAGCTTCTAGTCTTGAGTCAGTGGAAAATGGCTGTTTTCTGAGATCGTAATAGGGAAATAGCTGGTTCTGTGTGTGTGTGTGTGTGGGGGGGGGGTTTATGCGAAAACGGTTTCTTTGTTTCTGTTGAAACTACGGTATTTCGCGAGCAATCTGTCAGATTAGGAAGATTGTCGGGTGACATTATTTTTTACTGCAGCATTGTCTGTTACTTTTGTGCTTTCTTTATCTCTTATACGGACAAAAATGTTTTGTTCTAGTTTGAATTGAACATAAAATATAATGTGAAATCATTGCAAAAACTATAGAGATAAAAATGATCAAACATGTCTTTTTTTTATTCCGATATTGATCGGCGAAATATTGAAAATATTTTTGCACTTAAATCAAAGTAGATAGAAATATGAAATAAAAAGCAACAACTGGGTTACGCATAAGAAGACAAAAAGATCCAGCGCTCAACGTCTGCGGTAAATCAGAAAGACATTTTCATTGAAACATGTAAAGTCATAACAAACAACAGGGGGAAAATCGCGAATCGTAAATCGCTTGTCAGTGCGATATTGTCGTATCTCCAAGAAGAGGAAGTTGGGAGTTACGACAATATAGAAGAGGAAGTTGGGAGTTACGACAATATAGAAGAGGAAGTTGGGAGTTACGACAATATAGAAGAAGAAGTTGGAAATTACGACAATATAGAAGAAGAAGTTGGTAGTTACGACAATATAGATGAGGAAGTTGAGAGTTACGACAATATAGAAGAAGAAGTTGAAAGTTACGACAATATGGAAGAAGAAGTTGGGAGTTACGACAATATAGATGAGGAAGTTGGGAGTTACGACAATATAGAAGAAGAAGTTGGAAGTTACGACAATATGGAAGAAGAAGTTGGGAGTTACGACAATATAGAAGAGGAAGTTCGGAGTTACGACAATATGGAAGAAGAAGTTGGGAGTTACGGCAATATAGAAGAGGAAGTTGGGAGTTACGACAATATAGAAGAGGAAGTTGGGAGTTACGGCAATAGCACTAAACCAACGATATCATCTCGCTAGGTATCTTTTCCGGTTACATATTGCGTTCACATAATTGTCATATTTTGCAGAGAGAAAAATTTTCTTTCCAATAAGATCAAAACGTTTCATTATTTTTTGTTGAGACTACTTCAATGTCCTGTTACGAGAAAGTTTCTCAGAAAATCCTATGAGAAAAATTAACATAGTCTAAACTTCATCAACTACTTAATTGCACTTGTTCAAAATGTTGCACCTCCCTTTCTCTCCCTCCCTCTCTTTTCCTTCCCCCTCCCTCCACCCTCTCTCTCTCTTTCTCTCTTTCTCTCCCTGTCTTTCTCTCTTTTCCTCCCCCTCCTCCCCCCACTCTCTCTCTCTCCCTCTCTCTCTCTCTCTCTCTCTCTCTCTCTCTCTCTCTCTCTCTCTCTCTCCTTTTTTTTTCTTTTTGAGTAACTCTCTAGATCTCTACTACTGATACAAAACTGCTATTTCCTTAAGTAAACAGGAACGTCCAACTTGTTGTATAGCATCAGAGAGGGGCATGCCACGACGCAGCAGCACAAACAAAGCTATCGCAGTGTCAGAGGAATGGGTACCAAGGTGCTGATAACTTTCCTCAAACCGCTTTCAAACCGTCGTAGTCGATTACCCATATTATAACCGCCTGAACTGAGAGAAATGGCCTGGAAATGCCTTGTTAATTCGACTACTAGCGAGACAGTAATGAATATTAGAACTCGGGCGCATTCATGACCGCCAGGGTTATCTGCCCGTGAAGAAACGGGAAGTTCATGAAATCACAGCAATGGCTACACAAAGGTCACTTGGGGTCACTCCTCCCCCTCCCCCTTGGTCCAGTGAGAGGAGCTGGACCAGGGGTGGACAACCCTGACCGCCTGTCTCCATGTTTAGAACCAATTACCCGGTCTATTTTCCCATCAGAGCTCTCGCCTCAGCTTGTGACTCGGCTGAGTTCTCTCCCCTCACTGGCCGTTTGCTCACTCCAAATCCTATTATCTCCCTCATATACCGCCCTCCCTCACACCACCTCCCCCCCCCTCCCCCCCCCACCCCCATTTTTTTGCGCCTTCCACTCCCTACACTCCCTGTTCTCCTATCTCTTTACTCCAAACCAGTCTGTCAGTCTCTTTAATTCTGCCAGCAGTACCATCCTTTAGGGTACTCCAAAGTGTTCAACCTTTTATTTATTGTGTGATTCACCTTAAAAATAATTCCCCCCCCCCCCATTTTTTTTTTTTTTTTTGTCAAATGAACTCTATGGTGAGTTCAAAACAGTTTAGGACCAAGTTAAAACAAAAATAAAACAGGAATCTTATAACATTACCAACACCATCACTCGGAGCAACGTTCGCAGTCGAGGAGGAGCAAACACATTGCTAGTACAGCGGCAACAGTCAGGGACCATAGGCTCCTTCATACAATATTATTGTACATGTACGACCAAGGCCCAGAGCTAAGTGATACAACAGTGTCAGGTACTAGAGTACTCATTCTCTAGAACATTCATCGTAAAGGAGAATGGTTATTTCTACGCTCTTTTTGTTTTGCCTCTCTCCTGATTCTCCCAGCCCTTTTCCCCTTCGCCTTTAACTTATTTTCGTTCTCCCTCTCTGTCTCAGAGAGACAGAGAGGGAGAAAGACTCTGTCTGTCTGTCTGTCTGTCTGTCTGTCTGTCTGTCTGTCTGTCTGTCTCTCTCTCTCTCTCTCTCTCTCTCTCTCTCTCTCTCTCTCTCTCTCTCTCTCTCAGAACTAATGAAAATGCGGGTACTTCCCCTCATTTATGAAAGCTGAAAGAAAAATCAACTCCACAAAAAGGTATGGGTGGAAGATATCTCACCCGTGACGGAGAATCGAATCAAATCAAACCAAATCACACACACAGCCGACTAATTCAAGACATCTAGAATATCGAATACCCCAACAATTGTAGAAACGGATCTAAATCAAGTATCGATGAAACGCAAACGAAATTTACTTAAATCGATTCGGAATGATCAATGTTTTGGAGACACATTAAATCCTGCACTTAATTTCCGTATTTCGACTTTTATTTCCAGTCAAGAATACACCGACAAGCTAAACTTGTTCTGTCTTGAATATGTTGAACATCCCGAAGGTCTGTCTCAAAGCATTATAGTTACCTGGACATGATTCCAATTTGTCCTCATCTTTTCTGCGATGTAAATGGCTGTTTTTGCATAGATTCGCGATATAAACAGCTGTTTGTGCATAGATTCGCGATATAAATAACTCTTTTTTTGCATAGAATCGCGATATAAATAGCTGTTTTTGCATGATTTCTTTTCAGTTCTATAGTTCGCGAGTATGAAGGTGGCGTCATTCTTCTGAAAATTGTAACCGTTTAGGGTAGCATGGATATTTGAGTCGTAAGCAACATCGTCTCCGAGAGTCCGAGCCTATAGAATAACTCTTTCACTGCTACCAGTCGGAAAAAAGGTGGATTTGATCATTTGTTGTTGTTTTTTAAATAGTGGAAAACAAAATATTATATTCTTTTCTAGAGATTTCTGATTAGTCTAGAACTGAAGAAAGTTTTGAGAGAATTCTGAAATGGAACAATAAATGTTTTTCTACAAAACAGATTTTCTTTGCCAAAGGAACAAGGAAAAAAAAAACCAACTTTGGAGTCTGAAAGCCAAATCATCTAAGGGAGGAAATCTTTACAAAATCTTGTATTTATTCTATTAACAGAGAAGCACCGCATCCCAGGGTAACAGAAGAAACTGCAATCACAAAAAACATGGCATTTACCATACAGACAAACTTATAACAGGAACTCCAGAGAACATTCCCTTTATGAGTTGAATTGGCTTTTTACAGGAAATAAGGCTGTAAATCAATATCAAGGGACATAACCGCCGTCTTCTTTCGTAACCAAATTGGACCCATTCAGTGTCTCATTGGAGGAAATTGAAGGCAGGCAAATTGTATGACTGGCCCAAAAGGACCCACATAGTCTCTGATAATTTTCAAGTGCTTTCAGCCAACAGGACGGCAATTATCTCTGGGAGTTTCTGGGACCCATCCCCGCAGGTTGTTTGGCCGATTTGAGTTTTTCAAACAGTCACAAGACAAGTTCGATCGAATCAACTCCAGAAACGGATAATATCAGGGTATGTTTAAAGCTTTAGAAAAAGTATAAGAAATGAATAAATGAAAAAAAAAAAAAAAGCTTTTTTCTTTACTTGGTTGCCTGATTTTAAAAAAAATTGCTTCAGTTGCTTGTGCGTTGTTGTTTTTTTTTTCTAGATAAATCTTCAGCGTACAGACACGGTCCAGAAAAGGGGGACAAAAAAAGGATAAAGCTTAGAAGAGAAATTGAAAGTGCAAGTGAAAGCTTGAGAGATGGAGAGAGATAGATAGATAGATAGAGAGAGAGAGAGAGAGAGAGAGAGAGAGAGAGAGAGAGAGGGGGGGAGAGGGGAGAGAGAGAGTTAACCAGAAAGCCAGATACAGAAATAACTTTTCAATGAGAGAAAAGGAGACAGATAAGAGAGAGAGAGAGAGAGAGAGAGAGAGAGAGAGAGAGAGAGAGAGAGAGAGAGAGACAGAGAGAGAGAGAAAGAGAGAGCTGGTATAGGAGAGTGACATGAAGAATCGTAGAATGATGGAAAGAAAACAAAAAGACAAAAAAATGAAACAAAAGCATTGACACATTGAAAATTGACATAGAGAGCAATAGAGTGATAAAAAGAAAACATGAAGAAAAAAAAAACAAAAGGAAAAGTAAGACGGAGGGAGGAAGAGAGAGAGAGAGAGAGAGAGAGAGAGGGAGGGAGAGAGAGAGAGACAGACAGACAGACAGACAGACAGACAGACAGACAGACAGACAGACAGACAGACAGACAGACAGACAGACAGACAGACAGATAGACAGAGACAGAGACAAAGACAGAGGCAGAGACAGAGACAGAGACGGAGACAGAGACAGAGAAAGAGAGAGAGAGAGATAGAGAGAGAGAGAAAGACTAAATACACGTATAAATTTAAGCCAATAATTGGATTGAAATTAAAGGGAAAAAAGACCTAGATTGAGAATGGAAATGAAAATAGAAGCAGAAAAAAAGAAATAAAGAAAAAGTAGAGAGGGAGAAATAAAGAGAGGTGGATCCTGTAAGAGATAAATGGGAAACGAAATAAAGAGAATATGATTACACAAACCTAAACGGGAGAAAATGAGTTCAAAGAAAAAGTGGGAAGTAATGACTTTAATCCCAGCAGAGTCTGGCAATCTGGAGATGACGAGTCGATCCTACAGTCTCCGCCTTCTTTTTCCTTCTTTGTTTCGTTTTTATTTTTTTCAGTTGCTTCTTTTTCTTCCAGTTGTTTCTGGATCTTTAACAAGAAAATAAAATGTGGTGGGCAACTTTGAAAGTGCTTTCTTCATTTGGCATTGTTAGTATTCTAAAAAGACTTGGCTCTTTAGAAGTTAGGGAGAAAGACACGTGACTTTGTTTCCATTGGTTGACCCCAATCATTAACCTCCCATTAACATTCATCACGGGTTTTTCCGCTGTCTGGGAGAGATTGTTTTCATTGAACCTCGTACAGTAGGGAAATCTTTCATCACATCCATCGATTGGACTAATCCAAGCAAACCAGTTACTATAATTGGATATTAAAAAAAATACATAGAGATTCGCCGGAAAGTTATTGAGGCTATATGATTAATAGTAGTAGTAGTGGTAGAAGTAGTTGTAGTAGTAGTAGTAGTAGTAGTAGTAGTAGTAGTAGTAGTAGTAGTAGTAGTAGTAGTAGCAGCAGCAGCAGTAATATATAACAATAATAATAATAATAATAATAATAATAATAATAATAATAATAATAATAATAATAATTAATAGTAATAGTGATAAGAGTAGTAGTAGTAATAGTAATAATAATAATAATAATAATAATAATAATAATAACAACAACAACAACAACAACAACAACAACAACAACAACAACAACAACAACAACAACAACAATAATAATAATAATAATAATAATAATAATAATAATAATAATAATAATAATAATAATAATAATAATAATAATAATAATAACAACAACAACAACAACAACAACAACAACAACAACAACAACAACAATAATAATAATAATAATAATAATAATAATAACAACAACAACAACAGCATTAACAACAACAACAACAACAACAACAATAATAATAATAATAATAATAATAATAATAATAATAATAATAATAATAATAATGATTACAATAACAATAAGACACTGATAACAGTATTAACGAAAGATGTGAAGAAACCAACAGATGTCTAGAAAGCTACAAACGCTACCAGAGAGATGTCTAAAAGATTAGCTTATTCCTAAAAGCTAAAAGCAATATTATTGCTTTCATGAAACAGCAATTTTTTTCCCAGTGATCTCTTTGTTATAAGACTTATGACGCAGAACCAGTTTTTCTATGCTCTTTTTTTAATTTTTCTTTTATTTAATTTTTTTTTTACTTTCCTTCATCTACCTCCCCCCCCCCCCCCCCCTCTTCTATTTCCTCTCTTCCTGTAACACACACACGCTCAAACATTGTCTTTCTTTCAAATGAAACAGACTTACATTGTCTGGTCTTTTCATGTAAGAAAATCATTCTATGGCGAAAATGGGAAAAAAAAACTATAAGAAAACCAAACAGAATTACGCCATTTTCTTGAAGACATTTTCATCACTTTTTCATCATGTTAAGTTTTTTACTTACACGTTCTAATGGGAGATTTTGTTAGCTGCTAAACAAATTCATTGGGATGCTTCAATGCAAACATTTATTGGTTTTCTCTAAGTTTAACAGGAAAAACAAAACTAAATTACAAAAAAAAAAAAAAATGGAATCGATAGAGTTTTATTGTAGCGTGTCTTTGACAAAATGCTAGAAACAACGCAGAGAAATCTTTTCAGCAGACCGTTCAAAGACTTTCTAACAAATGGAATTCGAAATGATTTAATGTTGTGTTACAAATCACAGCCGCTGCGCAACACAGGGATAAATAAAAACAATTCTATATGAAAAGGTGTGACTATAAGGATGGAGAAAGAAAGAAGGAAGGAAGAAGATGAAGAGACAGAAAGAGAAAAGGAAAGAGAGAGAGAGAGAGAGAGAGAGAGAGAGAGAGAGAGAGAGAGAGAGAGAGGGTGTGTGTGTGTGTGTGAGAGAGAGAGAGAAATAGAGAGAGGGAGAGCATGAGCGAAAGTCTAAGAGAGAAAGAATACGTGAATATGAAATTAAAAGAGGTACACAAACCCGAACAAATCATTGGAGAAGAAATTGATGTAGAAGAAGGGCTTTGGTTATTGAATCAGAAATATTCGAATGATAGTTTGGGAATAAATACAGTAAGAAAACAAAACAATCTACAAAAAAAAAAAAAACCAACAAAAATAAAAACAAAATCCAGATAAAAGTCAAGACATTAAATCGATTTGAAAAACTAATCGAAACTAGAGGCCAGTATTTTAACAAGAAAAGGAAGGGGAGAGCATTCTAAGCTCCGCGCAATTATGAAATGACTCTTAAAACCTTGATAAATGATTGTCGTTACATTAAATCCCGAGCTGACATTTTACGCTAATTACACGCCCGATATTTCCAGGTATTCTCTACTGGTTCGGGTTGAAAATCGATTCGACTCGAGAGGGTTATTAGTAATCGGATTTTATCAGTTTATCAGAAACAGCTTAGAGGAGGATTACAATAACAAAAATGAAAGAAAAAAAGTTAAAAAGAACGAAAGAAAGAATCCGGCGCTTGAAAGTTTTATTTGTTTAAAGAAAACAGAGCTTTACCTGAAGTTTGAAAAGCAAAATCTCTTTTGGTGGAAATCAAAATTTGATTAAGACTTTTCGTTTCAGCGTCTTTCGGTTTTTATTTATTTATGATTAATTTTTATGGTGCGAAATTTCCAGAAAACCACAGTTTTGTTTGCTCTTAGATTTTCATAAATACGAAAAGTTGGAAAAAAGGAATTTTCTCTTTGTGTTTCTCAGATCGCTTCTCTCTTTTTCTTTATCTATATATATATTTTTATATATATATCTATATATATATATATGTTTATCTCTCTGTCTTTTTAAACATACCACTCCTTTTCCTCTCACTCTCTCTTTATTTTCTGCCCTTCATACTTCTTTCTCGCCATTCTCTGTCTTTTTACAGTTCTCTCGCTGCTGCTGCTGCTGCTGCTGCTGCTGCTGCTGCTGCTGCTGCTGCTGCTGCTGCTGCTACTACTACTACTACTACTACTACTACTACTACTACTACTACTACTACTACTACTACTGCTACTCTCTCTACCTCTTTCTCTTTTTACTCCCTTCCCCCTTTCTGTCTTCTGTCTCTCTATCTGTCTGTGTGTCTCCACCCTAACCCTCCTCCCCCCAACCACCACCACCCGATCCCCCCCCCTCCCCTTTTCTGCCCACCTTCACTACTCATCAAGTAAGCAGCAGTGTCCGGTGCTACAATAAGATCGATGAAGAGTCCAGCTTAATGAGTAACCAATGACCCTCGCTGCTGATGCTGCTGTTGCTGCTGCTGCAGCGACAAGTCCAGGTCATTAGGCGGCCGGCCCAACCTACCCTGGATGCCAACGATGGCTCCTGCTCATCCATACTGGCATGCTCATCTACAATTAGTTCAAACGGCTATCGACACTCCGTGTCTAGATTGGGCAAATTAATTTTTTGTAACCCTAAGCGACGGTTCGATCTGCGGAGCGTCTATCTAGATCTTTACTGAGGCCAAAAACCTTACATTGAATGGGGAGTTTTATTGAGGAGTATCAGTCTATCCACAGGGCATTTGATACAGAAATAAAGAAGAGGAATTAAAGTTGAATGTTTGCTATTTCTTCTTTGTTTCTTTTTACCAAACTTTTTTTTCTCAAAAAAAAAAAAAAAAACTTTTGCGTTAGAAAACTTTGCAAAAGAAAAAAAAAAGGGCTTGGAAATGACCGAAAATTTTTTTTTACTCTAACATAAATGGGCTCATATTCCTCAAAATTCAAATCATAAGATTTTCACTTCAAATCTTTTTAAAGAGTATGACAAAACCGTCTGAGTCGGGGCAGCAGAAACAAGACACATCTGGTGGCGACAACTCTGCCCGCATAGGGAATACCTGGAGCCGAGCAATCATTGTTTCCCGCTATCCAACTCTCTCTCCCTCTCTCTCTCTCTCTCTCTCTCTCTCTCTCTCTCTCTCTCTCTTTGTCCCTCTCTCTCTATCTCTGTTTGTCTCTGTCTATCTGTCTGTCTCTCAGTCTCTCCCTCTCTCTCTCTCTCTCTCTGTCTATGTATATCTCTCTCACCCTCTCTCCCACTTTCTCTGTGTCTCTCCCTTTCTTTCTCTCTATCTCTCGCCCTCTCCCTCTGTCTCTCTCACCCTCTCTCACTCTCTCTCAACCTCTCTCTCTGTTTCTCTCCCACTCTCTCTCTGTCTGTCTCTGTCTATCTGTCTGTCTGTCTCTGTTTCTCCCTCTCTCTGTGTCACTCTGTCTTTGTCTGTGCACTTCTCTCTCTCACCCTCTCTCCCACTTTCTCTGTGTCCCTCCCACTCTTTCTCTCTGTCTCTCTCACCCTCTCCATCTGTCTCTCTCACCCGATGTTCCTCTCTCACTCTTTTTCACCCTCTCTCTCTGTTTCTCTCTCTCTCTCTCTCTCTCTCTCTCTCTCTCTCTCTCTCTCTCTCTCTCTCTCTCTCTCAGGAAGTGATGCACTCCCTGGCGGATTCACCAGGATTATGTGACAGCCCTAATCCTCGACGCGGTCCATTCTTCTCAAAAATTTACGCTCCGTTAAAAAAAAAAAAAATAAAATAATAAAACCTTAAGTTAAAAGTAGCAGGAATAACGTCAAAAATGGAGAAATGAGTTTTTTGTTTTTTTTCAAGCGGGAGGTAAAATGAAACTGGTTTCTTAATAATTGAGATGGAATATGTCAATAACGGGGTGAGAAATAAGTCATATATTTTGAGATAACCCTCTCAAAATGTCGGGAAGAAATGTCTTTGAAATGAGAAGAAAAGAAAAAGAAAACCGCTCTTTTGCATCGGATAAAGTGACTTCCACAACGTGTAAAGCTCCGTTTGGGCTTTGAAGTGAAAGGGAAGGATGTAAAGTTTTTCGGAAATTTGCTGGAATTATCCTGTTTTATAACATAATCATTTCTAAATGACATAAACTCTTATGAAAGACGTGGTTCGGTTTAAGAAATTGGTTTGAAGGAAAAACAGACTTGAGTTTAATACTGGTATTACATTGATGAATCGTCTCTGGAGAAAAGACTCTAAGGGATGAGTTCAGTAAGGAGTGCGGAGTGCGAGTCGAACGCTATTCTGTTTAGAGAAAAGTCCATTAAGCGCTTTCAATTTAAAATAAGAAGATTTAAATAAGAATATAGCAAAATATATATAAAGAAAAAAGAAATATTGAGAATAGCATGTTGGATTGTTGATTCAAACCAGATGAACTTTTGTAAAATAATGTAGTTTGTATTATCCTTTTTTGTTTTTCAAAGGCCAAGATTTATTTATACTACATAATTATTTATGAAGTTATACGCGATTGATTGTTATCACGTTATGGTTTTATGCTTTCACTGACATATAAGGGTTTCAGGGATGAAATGCGATAGAAAATTGAAATCGAAAATAATGTATCATTGCCCGTTCATTATCAATATTGTTTACTATGAGAATATATCACTTGGAAAAAAAGGGAAAAAAATGGTCATCTTTAGGCGAATAGGGGAGATATTTCCTGCTCTGTACCCACAGTAAGAGAGAGAGAGAG
>JAWDGP010006982.1:360000-397500 GCA_033675545.1 Elysia crispata
GAGCCCTGTGGAGGAGTCCAGCTTGTCCAGTAGCCGCGGGCTGTGTCCAGTCACTGTTGACAGGCTGTCTGATTATGCCGACAAAGATTGGAGGATCTCAAGCCCTTAATGACTCCTCATCCTACAGGCTATTTGGGGCTTACAGAATAAGTAGAGGCCGCTTGGTGTGGGTCTGGGTTGAGGAGAATAGTGAGGAGTAGAGAAGGAGAGAGAGAGTGAGAGAGGGTGTGTGTGAGTGAGAGTGAGGAGAGAGAGAGAGAGAGAGAGAGAGAGTGATAAAGAGAGACTGAGAGAGAGAGTGAAAGTATGAGAGTGAGTGACAGAGTGAGAGAGAGATTGTCAAAGTAAGAGAGTGAGTTAGAGTGAGTGAGAGAGAGGGTGTGAGAGATTAAGAGAGAGAGATCGAGAGAGAGAGAGAGAGATAGAGAGACAGAGACAGAGACAGAGATAGCGACTGAGAGTGAGACAGAATTCAAAAAAAAAATTTAAATCGCTAAAAAATCTGGACTTTTTGATTTTTTGGCGTTCACAGCGGTTTTGGTTCTAAAGCTTTCATAAATTACATATGATCTTGGAAACCACAATGATCAGCATCGCTACAGTCTAATTCTGTATGTCCTCAATGTTTTAATGTTTGATCCAACAGGTCTTTTCTGCAGACCAAAAAGCTTCCGTCGTGCGAAATCGAAAAGAAAACTGCCCAACAGATGCGCAGAAACTGGCCAAGCTGAGGGATCGCCAGAATAAATACAAAATTTATAATTAAAAAGTGGAACGCCCCAAATATTTGCTAAAAACAATATTAAAATACAAACAAAAGAAAATAACTATGAATAAAAAAAGTGACACGCCAAAGAACTGGAGAATGCCAGACAGAGAAGGGCTATCAGAAATGCTCGTCCACAGACATTCCCTGAGGAAAAGCTGTAAGCGAACAGAAATTTAAAAACATATCTTTTGAGAGCTATAGCTTTAGTTTGTCTGCCCACGACACGTGAACATAATTATAATGATAAGGGATTTATCTTTCTATGGACACACCAGCCTGCACGGGCTACAATATACTCGTATGACGTAATAATGTAATATAATAGTTGACTTTGCAAGGCAAATGAAAACTAGGTAGGAAGAAGAAATATTTTATTTTGAAAACCTTTTATAAATAACTGATAGGAAGGACCTTTCTAAAGGGCAATAGTTACTGGCGAGTACACTAAGTAGAGAGAGAGAGAGAGAGAGAGAGAGAGAGAGAGAGAGAGAGAGAGAGAGAGAGAGAGAGAGAGATCCGTCTAGTGTTGAGGGTAGAAATATTGAACTGCTTTATAGTGAAAAGAGAGAAAACAGTAAGAGAGAGAGAGAGAGAGAGAGAGAGAGAGAGAGAGAGAGAGAGAGAGAGAGAGAGAGAGAGAGAGAGAGAGAGAGAGAAATTGAGAAAGAAAGAAAGAAAGAGTGGGGGAGAAAACAATGAGAAGGAAAATAAAAGATGCAGTTGGAAGGAGGAAGGTTAAGGGAAAGGGTCTATCACCCAGGTCTATAATCTAAAATGACCAAAAACCCGGTGTTTTTTGTTTATTTGTTGTTGTTTTTTTTACCCTGAAATAAACCTATTCGACTTTTCGCAATCTAGATCTACGAAACTCGACAATTATATTCCGCTTCTAACTGATCGTTGGTTTATCACACCATTAGATCTAAATGAGTTTTATTTTTAGCTGAAGTAAATGTTATGCTGACTTTTGACAAGACTGACGGTAGCAGTCCACAGCAGTCAGACTGTATTTATCCCAATGTTTTGTTGACACTTCTCTGTATCACAAGTTTCCCCGTAAGGTGCACGATGACGAAACCTTATAACAATATTATGGAGTGACATCTCTGTCATATTTAACAAACGAGAGATAGCTACCGCATATGGAAAATTCTGGTATGGTAATTTTAGGTACAATAAAAACGAGGCAATTAACCTGTATATGATTTTAACAATATTTCAAAAGAATAAAATGAAGAGAAATAGCGTGACGTAACTGCTGGTTCCTAACAGACTAAAGACGTGTGATCACCTGGAAGTCTTATGCTGATATTTCAGCTCCACTCAGTACTATCTGGAGCTGAATATTACAAAACCAGTAGTTTTGTGTCATGGGAAGAGGATGGAGTCACCGCTAATTCTTGGATTGCTAGTAACTTGGAGGTGGATACAGGAAACGTAAGAGACGGGAACAGATTAAGAGTAACAATATAATTCAGTCTTCTTTCTCTAAAACAAGTTATGGAAGAAATAGTTGATAGGAAAGCACCGAGGGGCCAGATAACCGTCAGTCTTCAGAGAAGAACACCCCCCCCCCCCCTCCCAATTCCCCCCTCCTTGTAGTGGGCCTAAGTGTTCTGGCCCCTAACTTCTGACAGTCTAAGTAAGGGGGCTTGACCACACCCAGTTGTCTGCGTGTTATCTTTTTTTTTTTTTTTTTCAAAACGCCGGATTCGAACGCACAACCTCATCTCCGCTGAAACAAAAGGCTGTAGATCATCAGATTTCAAAAGCTTGAAAATTAGATTTAGATATAACTTAACTTCAGAGCAGTTTTTTTTTTATTATTTTTTGTCCTTACCAAAAGCTCATTAAAGATGGCAAGAAGGTTTCAAGGCTAGTGACCACTTTAAAAAACCTCAACAAGGAATTGGTAACGTTGTGTCAGTTCACAAGCTCCACTCACTTTCTAAGAGTATAACTTTTACAAGAAGGGAGATAATGAGAGTTGAAATTGTTCACTCATTTAAAGTTCTTCTAAGAACATCTTTCTTTCTGCCTGAATTCATAAACGGCTGGCTAATGGGCTAGACGACAAATTGACAGCTATTTATATCTTTTCTTCTTCTAGAATGGTATATCCTGAGTCGTTATTATCATTAATATTACTACTACTACTACTACTACTACTACTACTACTACTACTACTACTACTACTACTACTACTACGACTACTACGACTACTACTACTACTACGACTACTACGACTACTACGACTACTACGACTATTACGACTACTACTACTACTACTACTACTACTACTACTACTACTACTACTACTACTACTACTACTACTACTACTACTACTACTACTACTACTACTACTACTACTACTACTACTACTACTACTACTACTACTACTACTACTACTACTACTACTACTACTTCTACTACTAATGGTCTTCTTCTTCTTCTTCTTCTTCTTCTTCTTCTTCTTCTTCTTCTTCTTATTATTATTATTATTATTATTATTATTATTATTATTATTATTATTATTATTATTATTATTATTATTATTATTATTATTATTATAATCATCATCATCATCATTATTCTAAAATTAAAACGATGTAATATGTAATTAAAAAAAACAAAAAACTGTTTCAACAATCATCATGATTTTAATAATCACACCATTCTGCATCTCTGATAAAACGGAATTTCTCACAGATCTCTAGAGACGAACTCTCCATTATCACATTGATGGAGTCAAGCGAAACATTTTAATAAAACTGGTGTGAGAGGCTTTTTTATGAGCTGCATCTCTCTTGTCAAGTACCTGAAGTAAGCAGCCTTTCTTTTCCACTCACTGGGAGTTGAGTGGCCCTGTTAAACTCGGCAATCGCTCGATTTATGCAGACTTCAGTATTATTTGTACCAGTGTTCCTAGCATTACGAACAACCTGCTTAGACGCCTGGTCCGTTTATTGTTTTTTTTTTTTTTGATGAATGCACTTTGCCTGTGGTGATCTTTTGAGCAATCTTGGTCTCAAAACCTCATACTACCCGAAACTGAGGCTGTGTTTTGATTGTTACAGGAGGTAATAATTTACTTCAGAATTTACACAGAAACCATTCTACTCACACGTACTGATTTGAGTCAATGCATTGCTAACTAGAAACTTTGTTTAAGATCTAGGGACTGCGAAACTTTTACGCGTAATGTATTGCAGATATGCTTTTTTGTTATAAACATTTCAGAGTTATTATTATTATTATTATTATTATTATTATTATTATTATTATTATTATTATTATTATTATTATTATTATTATTATTATTATTGTTTATGTAACCATTGATGTTATTATATTACTACTTATGTAACTGTGTTATTGCTGTTATTTTTGTGATTACTCGTCAATTCATTGATTTACTTTCATCCTTATCATCATCATCTCTAAAAGCAGAAACAGCATATCACCATCATGAACATCAGCCTCATCATCATCATCATATTATGATATTGTTATTATAAATATTATTTTTATCACTTTCAAAAAAAAAAAAAAAACAAGAACAACTGCATCTCACGCTTTTTTATTGCCCATTAGCCTGTCACTGTCCGTCTCTTTTAGAGAGAGAATCCATCTTTATCGTCAGAGCTAGCAAAACACATCGATGTCGAGTGTGTTCAACCAACATCCTTCTGTGGTTATAAGTTGTCCGGGAATCATGGGAAATAAAATGTCGTATATCGATATTAAATATACTCCTGGATTGCGAGTTATCGATTCAGGTTTTAGTTATGTCTTGAAAAATTTCCAACAAATTAATGAGCAAAGCCGTGAGAATTTTTTTTTTTTTTTATTTTATTTGGATTTTATTTTTCAGAATTCCCGCAGCGGCCATTAATTTGCCATTAATCTAATAATTAGTCGAGATAGGCGTCAATGCGGAGTGTCACTTAGCGCTGTAATTTTAATCTGTTGCTTACACTTCTTTTAGAAAAATCTTAAAAATTCTTTAAAGATCTTTAAAGAGTATGAATCTGCTGAGAGATTTAAGACATCTAGAATCTAGAAGAATATCTTACACCTTGAAATGAAGCAATCATAATGGATCGAGATCAAAGTGGGCAAGCGAAAACAAGAAATACACAACAGACACAACTTCATTACTGTCTCTCACATTCCTATCTGATCGATCACCTCCAATCATGATTTTTATCAGGTTGGCCGAGACCTGTAGCTGCTAAGATGGCGCCTCTAAGGAATACTTGGTTGTCTGTTGAGGAACCAACAATCTTGATAGAGCCTTACGATAAATCGTTTTAAACCATAAACCATTTTAATGTTTTGTGGTTTGACGTGCATCTGGGTGCTTCTGTTGCGTCGGTTCGGGTAATTGTGTTCATTTATGTGGGTGTTTCCGTGTGTGTGTGTGTGTGTGTGTGTGTTCTGCCCAAACTCGGAGGGGAGATGACACCCAATGAGTTATTTAGTTGATGATGTACTCAGTTTATTTTTAGCATTATCTTTTTTTTTCTCTCCTCCGTCTCGAAGTTCTCTTCGCTACTCTCAATTTTACACCCCCCCCCCCTCTCTCTCTCTCTCTCTCTCTGTGTGTGTCTCTCTCTCTCTCTCTCTCTGTCTGTCTGTCTCTCTCTCTCTTTGCTACTCTCTTTCTATTTATATCATGTTTTCCCTCTTTCCCTTACTCTAACTTTCAAAACTTTATCGCCCACACACACAAACACACACACACACACTTTTTCCTTATTACAGCCTTTTTTCTCTCCCTTTTTTGTTGTTTCCTCCATTCCCAAAAAAACCTAAAGTAATTTAGTTGATAAGTCTGAGTTTGGAAATTTTTCTCCCAGTTTTACCTTGCTTTGAACTGGCCTATTAGGATTTTCTGCATTTGGATCAGAAATCAGTGACTCATTTTAACGTTGAGAGAGTGGTCGATTGCTATTATAATAAAGGAAGAGAAATTTCATCGTCTAGTTCTTAAGGAATAAATTCCTTTATATCGGAAGCAGCTTCAAGAAAGAGAAGTTTTGTCGTCTAGTTTTTAAAGAATAAATTCCTTTATATTGGAAGCAGCTTCAAGAAAGAGTTTTGTCGTCTAGTTTTTAAAGAATAAATTCCTTTATATCGAAAGCAGCTTCAAAAAAGAGTTTTGCCGTCTAGTTTTTAAAGAATAAATTCCTTTATATTGAAAGCAGCTTTAAAAAGCAGAAGTTTTATCGTCTAGTTCTTAAAGAATAAATTTCTTTATATCGAAAGCAGCTTCAAGAAGGACTGGTGAAGTTTTGTCGTCAAGTTTTTAAAGAATCAATTCCTTTATGTTGAAAGCAGCTTCAAGAAGGACTGGTGAAGTTTTGTCGTCAAGTTTTTAAAGAATCAATTCCTTTATGTTGAAAGCAGCTTCAAGAAATAGAAATTCCCGAAAGTAGGAATCGTGTCTCTAAAGACCAAAGTCACGTCAGAAGCAACCGTAATGCCTTAAGCTCCAGAATATTCTGGCTGTCAAAACAGTCAAGTTGGAGGGTCCAGTCATCCGAGTCACGGAAACAGGAGGCAAGACAAAAGGTGGAAAGAGAGAGAGGAGGGGTGGGGGGGGGGGGGGATTAGACTCAACATCACAAAGTAACTTAACTATGCGAAATATTGGCAACAAATCATTTGGGTTCTTCGCAGTTTTCAATTTTTATATTTCAAAAAATGCAAAAACTAGTCTTATTTACCCAAAAGATACCGTCATTTCTCCAAAAATAATGGCTATAATGATTAGTCAATACATGTCAATTATGAAATTTTTTAAACTACTATTTAAAAAAATCCTGATTTTTCATTTGTGAATCCCTAACCTTTTTATGTTCAATCCTTGTGTTACAGTAAAACGCCTAAAAGTTGATGTAACCGAAACACATAGAAATTCGACAGATCTTTAAGATTAAAATCGAGTTTAAAGAATAACTCCACCCACAAAAAGCGAAACCGGAAAATTACTCCACATAAAAAAATAGACATGAAAAAAGGGAAGTAACTCCAGTTTCTGTGTCGTCGATCAGGCCGGCCCCTGGCCATAAAGGAGCGTCTCCCTGGGCGCCTGTCTGCTCCTTCCTCCTTCACTTCCCTCTTTATTCGTTTCAATTACAGGCCCTGATGTCAAGAGCAGACACATTCGGTCTAGCAGCCTTAGGGAGGGATAACTAGTCTATGAAAAAAAAAATAGTTTGAGTCTGATTTTTCAATGTGCTATTCTTTAGTATATATCTTTCTGTCTATCTTTTTCTCTGTCTCCGTTTCTTTCTCTCTGTCTTTCTCTAAATCTATCTACTTATCTATTTATTTTAAATTTCTCTCACTCACCCTATCTATTTATTCGTCTTTCTATCATTCTGTTTATTTATTTATCTGTCTACCCATATTTCTATCTAATGGCCATCAATCTCGTCCCCTTTTTTTCAACGTCTTCCTTCTCTCATTTGTTCTCTTTAGATTTCTCTGTTTTTGCTCAGACCTCCATTACATTGTCTTCTCTCTCCCTCCCTTCCCCCCCCCCTCTCTCTCTCTCTCTCTCTCTCTCTCCCTCTCTCTCTCCCCCCCTCTCTCTCTCCCTCCCTCTCTCTCTCTCTCTGTCTCTCTGTCTCTCTCTCCCTCTCTCTCTCTCTCTCTCTCTGTCTCCCCCACACACACATTCATTTTACTTTCTCGTCTACCTCTAACCCCTCAAACCTTTGTTGATTATCTAACGTTAAGTTTTCTTTTATCTCGTGTGAGCTGAGTGCGCCCGTCATATTGATTATCTGCTCATCTCTGCATGAGGGCAACTTTGAAATTAGAGCCGTTAATAGCCCAGCTCTTAAGGATCTACACAGTGGGGAGGAGTTCAAAATGTCTAGGGGTTCTAATAGACGGAAGAGCTGTACGGTGGAAACCAGATCTTTCAGTGTAATTGAAACAAGTTAATGGAAATGGGCAGACGTCGATAGAAAAAAAAATTAAAAATGAAATAGATAATGATCAATAGAAAAAGATGCATCAATAAATGGAATATTATAACAGATGAAACATTTTTTGTCTAAGTTATTTGTTTGTGAACCTGCACCGTCAGCAAATGATAAAACCTTGAGGACCACAACTGTTGACTGTTTCCAGCCCACACACAACGGCTACGTGACGTGTGGGCTTGACCTACCCAGACTACTAGGCCGCATTTAATGTAGGGTTGATAACATGAGACCCCATCAGACCACCAGAAAGCCAGGTCAGGAGCTAAAGGTCAAATCTCTTTGTTGTTTGTTTGTCAAACATTTTACCCGCTCCTTCAGGCAACCAAGATATCTAGTTAGATGGATAAATAGATAGATAGAAAAAAAATTGAGGAAAAAAAAGATAGAGAGAAAGCAGATAGACATCGAAAAAGATAGATAGTTAGAAAGATGCATATCTTAAAACTAACAAAAATTCTTAAAAGATTAAAGCTAGTAATAACAACAGCTTTATAGATCCTAATCTTCAGAGATCGCATAAAATTATAAGATCATCAAGAAAGAAAGATAAATAGTCGCCCCGAGTTTTTAAAAAATGCAGCAAAAATGGCAGATTTTCTCCATGACCTACTAACACAGACTCAGTTTTCTTATAAAACATTATGGATTCTAAGAATTGATCGGTGTGCCGCGAAACATGTTATTAACCTAATTTTATCATAAAATTGTGTGGCACGCAAAATACTCTCGAACTAACAGAGAAACTAAAATGGGTTTTGTGTGTTTCAAAGCTTGTGGTTGGCTACAATTGGCTGCAAACCAGTGATGTCATATGCCTGGAGAAAAAGGTAGAAGAGAGGTCTTTATTTCCATAAAATGAAACAAAGATTAAAATCAAAGTTTTTTTGTCTAAGCTTTTTCATTTTTTTTTTAATTTATCTGCATTTTGTAAACGTTTTGCACAAAGTTTTTGATACCCAACAAATATCCCGGCATAACCAAAGGAAATTCTTAATGCCGAGTACTTTATTTAGGACTTGAGACTTATTTCTGGTTGTTTCTCCTACGAATAAAAACACCAATTTTCATCATGAGGCATGAAGTTTTTAGCGCGAGGAAAAAATTTTCTTACCGCATCACTCAGTCACCATGGATATAAAGAGTATTGATTTTCAGTGACGCTGTTATTGATGTAGGTGATGTTTTGTGAGATAAACCTGCCTTGGAAGAAAGAAACGGATGTGAAAGAGTTTGAGAAAAAAGAAAGGTTAACTAATTTTGTAAAATCCAAATCTATTTACTGACTTTTTTTTTACACATTCATATCTTATTCATGTAGGTTTAAATAACTGCGCGGCTAAGAATTCCCGCAAGGCAGTGCACTTTTATGCACTTAATGCGAAAATTCACAGCTTTCTGATAAGCGCTTAAAAGGATCTAAAAACAGATTGGGAGAGTACAGAATAAGCCGATTTCCTTTTAATGAAATACCTCCTATGACAAAAGAATGAATATTGTCATAAATTGTAAGAGTTCTAAATCAAGATAACTCAAGGTTCTAATTCAGAGAATGAAAAAATAGTCGCTGCGTTTTATGACTTGACCACAGAGGTCACTCACTTTGTGTTGAAGTTTCCAGCCAGGTCTGAAATGTTCTGATACCGAGTGTTGTGAAACTGGTCAGTGTTTGCCCTGGCGGTGTGAGACTGCGAGCTGCTAATGAGTCGTGCAAACTGCTAGGGGAACAAAGCTTTTAGAGGGGCTTCCATCATCCACTGAGCAGAAAGTTTTCATGCGCCGTTTGCTCTCTGTAATATAGCCTTCACTGTTGGGTCAACCTCAGGAAAAACCAAGCCTTTTTGTTCATTGATTATGTAGAGGGTTTGCTGTGGTATATGTTTGTTTTAGAACATGTATGTGATCTGTGTTTGTTTCTGGACCTGGACTATTAATGGGTGAAGTTATAGTAAAATAGGGGTTAGTCATATTTTTTTTTTTATTTTTGCTTTCTTTTTCATTTTTTTCCCTCTGGAGGAGGAGAAGAAGAAGAAGAAGAAGAAGAAGAAGAAGAAGAAGAAGAAGAAGAAGAAGAAGAAGAAGAAGAAGAAGAAGAAGAAGAAGAAGAAGAAGAAGAAGAAGAAGAAGAAGAAGAAGAAGAGACTAAAAAAAAATATGATTAAGCGAAGAAAAAGAGGGAGGAGGTTGAAAAAAAATGACAAGCCTGAATATTTAATCAGATAGAGAAAAGAAATAAAAAAAATAATAACAGCATGGTTAACAAGCGTTGAGTGCAGCTCCAACTGGTTTACAGTGGCAGCCAGCGATGGCACACGGCTTTCTTGAACAGCAAGTTCCTCCACAGGGCTGTGAATGGTACTTTTGTGGAGCTCTACTACCATCGTAAGGTTCCCCATGTCTGAGTCAAAACACTCTGGTGTCAAAACAGAGAGATACATCGTGTAAGGCTGAGTCAAAACACTCTGGTGTCAAAACAGAGAGATACATCGTGTAAGGCTGAGTCAAAACACTCTGGTGTCAAAACAGAGAGATACATCGTGTAAGGCTGGGCTTCATCTGATAACATGATCTGGCGGTAAGTACCGTTAACACAGGGACCAAGCAGTCAAGCACAGCCCGTTATCCTAGATGGTTGTGGACCAAGAGGGGTTATTACACTGTCTGTCTCTCTGTTTCATGACAGGAGTTTGAGGCGTTCACCGCAGTATCAGGAGGATATAGATCTAGCACCCTCACAAGTCATCTTGGCTGTCTTGCTGGTTCTCGTCCTCCAGGGGAGTTGATGTGTACCGATAGAAATGTCGAGATCTTTTGCTCATTCTATGATGGAGTGAAAAAGATGAAAGCTTATCTTTTAGACTAACTTCTGATTCACGTATTTATTTTACCATTTGATAGAAAGAAAACATAGGGTCCCTCATATCTTAGAAAAGAATTTGAGATATTAAAGAGTATAATAAAAGATGAAGCGTATATGTTTTGGCTAGGATTCAACCTCCATTATGTCTTTTTTATATCTCCTTACTCCTTCTTGAGATTTCCGTCAACATGGCTGTGTCTCTGCCGAGACATAAAAAAGGGAAATCATCTAAGGGACATATATATTTTGGGAATCCGGTCTTAAGTCATAAGTGAAGTTAAAAAATCTATTTGTCAAGAGAGAGAGAGAGAGAGAGAGAGAGAGAGAGAGAGAGAGAGAGAGAGAGAGAGAGAGAGAGAGAGAGAGAGAGAGAGAGAAGTAATTGATTTATTCAAATCAAGAATATTCAAGCAATTCAACAACTCAACTGGGAACTTTGGTCAGCAATTTCATGTAGCATCCAGAATGACCGTTTATGTGTGTTCGAGAGCCTAATGAAACCCTCAGGATATACAACACACTCGATATGGAAATTGGATACAAACTTTAATTTGATCTATCTCTCTGATCAGAAGCTCTGGACACACTGCGAATTATTAATGATATGAAAAATGAGTACGAACATTTAATCTATCTCTTGGGTTGGAAGCTGTGGGCCAAAAAAAATAAATAAACCAGTAGTTGTTCAACTGTAGCTATATCAAAGCATTGTACAGTATCTGGTGGTGGTTTTGAAATATCAGATCAGATCTTCAGTACATCCTTAAGATGAAAACAATATCACCGTATGTATCATAATGTACTGGAAGAAACCTCATCGGTCATCAGAACACTAAAAGAAGAAAATAGACAAGAAATCTCATAGGTCATAAGGACAATGAAAGAGAAGAAACCTCATAGGCCATACGAACAATGAAAGAGAAGAAACCTCATAGGCCATGATTACAATGAAAGAGAAGAAACCTCAAAGGTCATAAGAACAATGAAAGAGAAGAAACCTCATAGGCCATGACGACAATGAAGGAGAAGAAACCTCATAGGCCATACGAACAATGAAAGAGAAGAAACCTCATAGGCCATGACGACAATGAAAGAGAAGAAATCTCATAGGCCATAAGAACAATGAAAGAGAAGAAACCTCATAGGCCATGACGACAATGAAAGAGAAGAAACCTCATAGGCCATACGAACAATGAAAGAGAAGAAACCTCATAGGCCATGATTACAATGAAAGAGAAGAAACTTCATAGGTCATGAGGACAATGAAAGAGAAGAAACCTCATAGGCCATGAGGACAATGAAAGAGAAGAAACCTCATAGGCCATGAGGACAATGAAAGAGAAGAAACCTCATAGGCCATAAGAACAATGAAAGAGAAGAAACCTCATAGGCCATGAGGACAATGAAAAAGAGAAGAAACTCCATAGGCCATAAGAACAATAAAAGAGAAGAAACCTCATAGGCCATAAGAACAATGAAAGAGAAAAGCTCATAGGTCATGAGGACAATGAAAGAGAAGAAACCTCATAGGCCATGAGGACAATGAAAGAGAAGAAACCTCATAGGTCATGAGGACAATGAAAGAGAAGAAACCTCACTGGTCATGAGGACAATGAAAGAGAAGAAACCTCATAGGTCATGAGGACAGTGAAAGAGAAGAAACCTCATAGGTCATGAGGCCAATGAAAGAGAAGAAACCTCATAGGTCATCAGGACAATGAAAGAGAAGAAACCTCACTGGTCATGAGGACAATGAAAGAGAAGAAACCTCATAGGTCATGAGGACAGTGAAAGAGAAGAAACCTCATAGGTCATGAGGCCAATGAAAGAGAAGAAACCTCATAGGTCATGAGGACAATGAAAGAGAAGAAACCTCATAGGTCATGAGGACAATGAAAGAGAAGAAACCTCATAGGTCATGAGGACAATGAAAGAGAAGAAACCTCATAGGTCATGAGGACAATGAAAGAGAAGAAACCTCATAGGTCATGAGGACAATGAAAGAGAAGAAACCTCATAGGTCATGAGGACAATGAAAGAGAAGAAACCTCATAGGTCATGAGGCCAATGAAAGAGAAGAAACCTCATAGGTCATGAGGACAATGAAAGAGAAGAAACCTCATAGGTCATGAGGACAATGAAAGAGAAGAAACCTCATAGGTCATGAGGACAATGAAAGAGAAGAAACCTCATAGGTCATGAGGACAATGAAAGAGAAGAAACCTCATAGGTCATGAGGACAATGAAAGAGAAGAAACCTCATAGGTCATGAGGACAATGAAAGAGAAGAAACCTCATAGGTCATGAGGCCAATGAAAGAGAAGAAACCTCATAGGTCATGAGGACAATGAAAGAGAAGAAACCTCATAGGTCATCAGGACAATGAAAGAGAAGAAACCTCATAGGTCATGAGGACAATGAAGGGAGAGAATGGAGGAGAAACCCCGACGCTGTGGTAGGTTTTCTTCTTGCTTTTCTCACCGTAACCGACACTTGACCAGTGAAGGACCACCATTATTCGCTATCGATCAGCCCAGATCGCCTCTCACTGACTAAAGGAGCTAACTACTAGAATCCTATCTTAAATCTATATCGTGGGTTTGTGAGTGTGGTTGGGGGAGAGATATAGACCGAGAAAGATAGACAGGAGGCAGAGATAGAGAGAGACATAGAGAGAGAAAGAGAGAAAGGCAGGGAAAGAGAGAGAGAGAGAGAGAGAGAGAGAGAGAGAGAGAGAGAGAGAGAGACTGCAGGATGCGTCTGAAAAAGGCAAGCCGCTCCCTCTCCTCCTCTCCTTCTCTCCCTCTCCTCCTCCTCCTCTCCGCTGAGCCGGTGAGCGAGTGAGTGACTCGCCGAAACGCAACTGACATGTTTTTGGTCCTGAGATCTAGACCGAGGAGCCCAGAACAAGCTCTGGATGTGAAGACATCACGAGCTGAGAGTGATAGAGGCAGACAGTGGAAGCATCCAACAGCTTATTACTCGCCGTCTCTACTCTAGATCTAGATCTAAACTTTCCTGGACAGAGCGGCGCTCACTGGGTCAGAGTTTGGAGCAGGCGATAAACCGTTTCGGTGAAAACGATCCTACAGACCATGTGACACAATTCATCTCATAACTTTTGGTAAAATATATAGTGAAAAAAACATAAACAAACTTAAAGAAAGGTCATTTCACACCCAGCGTCGATCTAGATCTAGATTTATGTAGATCTGCTGGTTTTGGCTAGCAAATCAGGTAAGTTATTGACAATATAGGAGGCTTTTCTTTAGGATTTTTAGCAGTAAAAAAAAAAATTCTTGTCGTCAATGAAAGTTAACTTCGTCATCTTCGATACAGTCTGGTGGTAAGGAAATGTTTCCGCATCAAACTGTTTAAATATTGTTGTTTTTTGTTTTTGTTTTTTTGTTTTTATTAAGATCCTGTAATAATTGTGGAGAAGGTACATAATGTTTTGGCTGAAATAGGTTTACGTTGAACGTAGCTCAATGTGTTTACCGATTAATTATGGTTTATTTCCAGATCTTATATCTGCTTGTGTGTGATGCGGTTTACATAAAAATTTGTTTGGATCTGTGTTTGTTAGAATTGAACCGAAATCAGGCTTGTTTTAGAACTTTAAAATCTCAAACATACTGGATTTAGAAAGTAGGGATGGACAAAAATCCATCCAAAACACAAATAATTCCCGCCCGGCAATAATTTTCAACCTACACTGCTGTTTAAACTTTCACTCACTGCAACAATTTAGAACTCTACCAAGCGTTGAACGAAGCAAAATAATAATAATGATGATGATAATAGTAATAAAAATAATAATAATAATAATAATAATAATAATAATAATAATAATAATAATAATAATAATAATAATAATAATAATAATAATAACAATAATAGTAATAATAATAATAATAATAATAATAATAATAATAATAATAATAATAATAATAATAATAATAATAATAATAATAATAATTTAAAAAAACAAGAAACTCTTTTTTCGTCCTTGTTTTGTAAAGTTTTCCACACAAAAAATATAGAGACAAGATTAAGTTTCCTAAAGCAATCACTCGACCTCATAAATATTGCTGGACACCATAGGACTGTGCTAGTTCTCGTCTCCACCCAAACACTTGAGACGGGCAGGCAGTATGTTGTCGGCCACCCCAGCCACTCAGGTTTAACTGACACGATGGGAAGTTCGGCGCCGCCAGGAGCTCATTTCCACACTGTCAAACGCCGGATATGGTTCTGGTGACGGGTTTGCTCCTGTTGACGGGGCTTGTAGCTTGTGACTTGTCGCATGCCGCCTGCCACATCCCGCCTGGCGGATGGTCGGACCATCAGTCGCTCATGCAGCCATGACAGCAAGAACTGCGCATCAAGTTCTCAGATTCTTCAGCTGCTAGGATGAGGAGGCTGTCAGCGTATCAATTTCTTCCTCTTGTTCTTAACTCCTTTGACTCCAGAACTGTCGCCCAGAGGGCGCCTCAAACAGCGATGGTTGAGCTCTGGCTTTGCCCAGTCCGTAACTTTTTCTCTGCGGGGAACGTTAATTAAGTTTTCAAAGTTTAGGAAGAAAGAGAAGTTAGCTGATTAAAAAAATCCTTAGCTATAAATGTTTCAAACGATCATCGTAACGTAAGCTTAAGTGATTGGGCAGTAATTAATAAAGGGAATCGATTAATTCTGTACTCTCCCAATCTGTTTTTAGATCCTTTTAAACGCTTATTAGAAAGATGTGAATTTTTGCATAATGAGCATAATGCACTGCCTTGCGGGAATTCTTAGCCGCGCAGTTATTTAAACCTACATGATAATGAATGTATATAAAAAAAAAAAACCTCTTTAAATGGATTTGGATTTTACAGAATTAGGTAACTATTTTTATTTCTGTAAGGCAATCCACTTCTAGGCACTATATTGCGGAAATCTATTGAATTTTTAGAAGGATCTTTAAGCAGCGTGGCAAAATAACTGTAGACCTAGCTGATGTCACGTGATATTCGCCTGTAAATATTCCTGCTCTCTTTAGACTCTAAGGCACACTAAGAAAAAGGTGAAAGTCTTATATTTCCACGAAAGGAAAAATAATATTATGGTTAACAAAGCTTCACATTTGAAAGTATGTAACCGCCACTGCTCTGATTGTAATTTTCAAAGCAATTTAAGATCAATTTGGATAGAGATTTGCATATTAAAAAGTTATTTCAAGGGAGACTTTGATAGACTTAAGGTACATGAAAGTATTATGAAATGACATCAAAACAGTTTTTTTGTTTATTTGTTTGTTTTGTTTTGCCCTGTTTACCTCATGAAAATGTTGAAAAGTTAGTCTTAAAGTCTAATACGTCATGCTTATTTTACAATTTCTACTTCTCAATAGTTGGATTTTTTTTCTCTTCAATTCTTTATTTGATTTTTATTGATTCGGTATTCTTTTGTTTCTTTATATAGTGTTCTTTGTTTTGATCATTGTTATCCATATTGATTGAGACATTATAGCTACTGGACTTATCAATCACTTTTCATAGAATGACTTAATACTTCTGTAAATTTCGCTGAACCAACCCATATACACAACATGTTTTGTGTTCTTATGTTTAATACAAAAATCAGATAGGGCTAGAGAGGAGGAACGAATCACCATCTAGCAGAGATCCTATACTCTCTGGGCAGCCTGACCATTTCACTAACTATGTTATCTCTCAGTCCATCCACCGTCTGTCACTCTGCTGACCCTTGCGTTATCCCACGGCATGGGTCGATGACCTATGACGCCATCCTCAAAGGTCTAATCATTCATTCACAGAAAGCGAAATAATTGAGCTAGTTTCGCCCGTTTCTATTTTTAATCAAAGATTGACGCGTCCACCTATCGGGAGTGAGCTCCCCTTGCGTCCTTGACCTTCCCATAACAGAGAAGTCCATACACCATAGTACTCTCATCTTCCCATAAACTGGCTGCTCTTCCCATCCATGCTCTGAGACACTGTGACCGCCAGTGGTGCGGTGTTCCTCTATAAAGGTCAACGATGTGGCTGAAGTGTTTGGACACTGTCCAGGCACGTCGCTTTGTTCCCGGTGAATATGGCCACACCCTGCCGTGGTGAGGGGGTTAATTATTTTTTGTAATAACGGGCCGTGTTGTCCGATGGTCACCCAGTGTGGCCGGACATTGTAGCTGACCGCTGAGCAAGGCTTGGCATTGGCGTTTGACAACCGGTGAACGATGGTTATCAGAAAATATTGACCCAATGCTGGGTAAATAAATCAGTCAAAAGAAAAGATGAAATTGAGCGATTTTTTTATCTGAAGTTTAATCTTTTTGTATTCTTTTCACCTATAATTTCATATCCAGAGTATAAAAGCGCAACGTTTTAAGAGTGTAAAAATGCAGTTTTTAAGATGCTTGCATTCATTAAGTAAGGCTTGTTTGACTTTCATAAGTAGCCATGCTAGAGGCAGTAATATAGAGAATTATGTGGATCTATATTTTAGATGTAAAATTATTCACGTCACTTTCACCATCAAATCGATAATAATTCCAGATCAAAGATAATCATAATAATTACCACGGTGAAGATATCTTCAGGATGCGATGAAAAAAAAACAAACAAACAGTACTACCGTCGGGCTATTGACTAAATCATTTCCCTAAATATCCTGTTGAGATCAAAAAACGATATTTTACCTTACATTATCGTTTGGTGATACTTTTGGTCATAAACGATTCTTTCCTTTAAATCGTTTCTTCTTTTCCCCCTTCCCCATCGTTTCTCACCAACACCAATCTCACCCCTCCTCGAACCCCCCTGGGCCTTTTTTTCATCATTTACATTCGCTTTTCCCTCTCGATTGAAACTGTCTTCCTCTGTTGTTAGACCAGTGGGGGGTCGGCCCTCACCCTGCTATTGTCCGTGTTCTTCCCCAGACCTCTAGTATTTACTCAGAACCATGATAGGTCCAGTGCTCCGCTCACCCCGACTCGCTCAAGACCAGTGGTCACTGCCATGCTTACATACTGGCTTGAGGAGTGACAGATGGTGTTCTTGTTTTTATTAGGTTATCTCTCTCTCTTTCTCTCTCTTTCTCCCCCTCTCTCTCTGTCTGCCTCTTTCTCTGTCTGCCTGTCTCTCTCTCTCTTTCTCTCTCTATTTTCCCCTCTCTTTCTCTGCCTCTGTCTCTCTGTCTTTCTCTCTCTCTCTCTCTTTCTCCGCCCCCCCCCCTCTCTCTCTCTCTCTCTCTCTCTCTCTCTCTCTCTCTCTTTCTGTCTGCCTCTTTCTCTGTCTGTCTCTCTCTCTTTTCCCCTCTCTTTCTCTGCCTCTGTCTCTCTGTCTTTCTCTCTCTCTCTCTATCTCAGCCCCCTCTCGCTCTCTCTCTCTCTCTCGCTCTCTCTCTTTCTCCGCCCCCCCCCCCTCTCTCTCTCTCTCTCTCTCTCTCTCTCTCTCTCTCTTTCTCCGCCCCCCTCTCTCTCTCCTCTCTCTATGCCTATTATGCTTTCCTCCACACTCCTTGCCTTGATGTTTCACTATTTCTCTGTCCCTGAAATATCATCATAGTGTACTACAATTTAATAAACTCCGCGAGAAAGTTATAAATCAGCTCGAGCCAGTTGATCGTCCAAGGGCTGGAGTCACTTAGGAAGGTGGCACAAAGATGGAGAGCAGAACTGATTAGCTCTTCCACTGGAAGAGTTGCCAAACCATTAACTTATTCTAATCGAATAAAACAGTTCGAGTTGGTTGGATAAGGCATTCATTTCCCTCATTGAAGTTTACTAATTTTTTATAAAGTAAATTCGTGACTAGTATATAGACCAATTATGATAAATCATAAACTTTTTTTTTTATATTTCAATATTTCTAAAATTAATATAAGCTAAAATTAGGCTAGTGACGAGCAAAGATCGGGGAATGAAGGGTTTTGTTATAATAATACGATGGTTATGATAATTCACAGTGGTAAGTTTTTAGACTGCTTTTTTTAACAAGGGTTACGATAATATGTCTATGATAATTCACAGGGGTAAATTTTATAAAGGTCTATTATTACTTCCTTCAAGGAAAATGTTAACCGCAATGAGTTATTACCTGTTGTCTTTCAAGAGGAAACTTCACTTTGTGTGAGAGTGAGAAAATTATGAGTTTTGAGAAATCATTCGCTAGAAAACAGTGAGGAACACATGAAGTAAATTCCGAAAATAAAGAATATCCTTCACCCGAACAATCGACCTGGTCTTAAAGTTAGAGATTTGATCACTATCATCAGCCTTAAGGAAAGAAGTCGTAAAGAAACGGAAAAGGAGAAGTAGAAGAAGAAGAAGAACAAGAAGAACAAGAACAATAACAAGAACAAGAAGAACAAGAAAAAGAACAAGAACAAGAACAAGAGTGTTTTATATATATATATATATATATATGCGGCAATGAAAAAGAAATTGAAGAAAAACACAAAGCCTCACTTTACTCTTCTAAGCGCATTCTGTCTGTAAGCATGAGTTCACACGGCATACTAAATTTTTTCAGGAGCTCATGAAATTGATTTAATTGATTAACAGTTTATACTTTACACGTGAACCAGGCGCAGATGACTCCAATAGGAGCCTTTTCTTAGCTTAGAACGTCAGTCGTCAGTCAATGCCAACAATGATTCCAACAGAAACTTTTTCTAGAACGCCAGATGTCAGTCGTCAGTCAATACCAACAATGATTCCAACAGAAACTTTTCCTAGAACGCCAGATGTCAGTCGTCAGTCAATACCAACAATGATTCCAACAGAAACTTTTTCTAGAACGCCAGATGTCAGTTGTCAGTCAATGCCAACAATGATTCCAACAGAAACTTTTCCTAGAACGCCAGATGTCAGTTGTCAGTCAATGCCCATCGACGAGGCCTACTGCTCTAGATTGGTAGTTCACATCGCTCTGATTATTCTAATTACTAGCATTCAACGCGTGTCGAGCGAATACCCCAAGTCTCTCAAGAACCTGATCTTTATCTCCGCCAGCGCTTGGCCTCTAGCATTAAGTTGTTGACATTTCATCTTTGAAGACATCGAAAGTTAGATCTAGGCTTACAGAGAGCTGGAGCAATACTTATCGACGTCTTTCCTAAACTAAGGAGCGTAAATTCAAGATAAGTGATCTGTTTGAGTTTTTTTATATATCGGCAAACCGTTTAGGGTAAGCTGTCTAGTGTTCAGCTTTTCTTAAGAGAGACTAATACCCTCAAGTCATGTGGATTTCTTTTTCGATATGATCATTATTTATGATCAGAACCTGTCTCCCCAACCTTGTCTCTCACATCTATTGTTATATCAGCCTGGCTTTGCTGACGTTTCATGATGAGAATTTTTTACCCTGGAACTACTACTACTACTACTTCTTCTTCTTCTTCTTCTTCTTCTTCTTCTTCTTCTTCTTCTTCTTCTTCTTCTTCTTCTTCTTCTTCTTCTTCTTCTTCTTCTTCTTCTTCTTCTTCTTCTTCTTCTTCTTCTTCTTCTTCTTCTTCTTCTTCTTCTTCTTCTTCTTCTTCTTCTTCTTCTTCTTCTTCTTCTTCTTCTTCTTCTTCTTCTTCTTCTTCCTCTTCTTCTTCTTCTTCTTCTTCTTCTTCTTCTTCTTCTTCTTCTTCTTCTTCTTCTTCTTCTTCTTCTTCTTCTTCTTCTTCTTCTTCTTCTTCTTCTTCTTCTTCTTCTTCTTCTTCTTCTTCTTCTTCTTCTTCTTCTTCTTCTTCTAATAATAATAATTATTACGATTATTATTATTATTATTATTACGATTATTATTATTATCATCATTATTATTATTATTATTATTATTATTATTATTATTATTATTATTATTATCATCATTATTATTATTATTATTATTATTATTATTATTATTATTATTATTATTATTATTATTATTATTATTATTATTATTATTATTATTATTATTATTAGTAGTAGTAGTCGTAGTAGTAGTTGTAGTCGTAGTAGTCGTAGTAGTCTTAGTAGTTGTAGTAGTCGTAGTAGACGTAGTAGTAGTATTAGGAGCAATAGTAGCAGTAGTAGTAGTAGTAGTAGTAGTAGTAGTAGTAGTAGTAGTAGTAGTAGTAGTAGTAGTAGTAGTAGTAGTAGTAGTAGTAGTAGTAGTAGTAGTAGTAGTAGTAGTAGTAGTAGTAGTAGTAGTAGTAGTAGTAGTAGTAGTAGTAGTATCATTATAACCAATATAGCAATCCTAGTTGGTCTAAAATTTACAACAACAAAAATTAATATCGATAATACTGACTAAGACACTTATGTCTACTAGATAAACATTTCTATTTACGAACATTTCTGCCTAACTTCATGTGAAGAGCCTACAGTATCAGTCCTTTCTCTAATCATAATGAACTGAGTCTGCTCCCTGGCATAGAAGCTAACTTATCCTATTCGCATTTATCTCCCCCTACTTGGCGTGAGAACCCAGTGATGTTGCTAAGACTTGTGCGTCAGAATGGGACTTAACTCTGCCAGCTTGTAAGTAATTAGGCCCATCTTTTGATGTGGGACCAAAAGAAATTGCTCACGAACAGAAATTGTGGCGGTAATGTGTCTCAAATGATGGCAGTAAGGTCTTAAAGAAGCCTTACAGTGTTCTCAAGATGCTTTCACAAGTTCGGCATAGTGAACCTGTATTTTCCTTTCTTCCGGAATTTACTCTCTTTTTTTTTTTTTTTTTTTTCGAGCATTTTTTCTTCAATATTTAATTTTTTTGTCCCTTTTTTTCCAGTGTTTAGACTTTTTTTTTCTTTTCTTCTAGTTTTTAGAAGGTTCCCCCCCGCCCCCCCTTTTTTTTTTTTTTTACAGTATTTAGTCTTTTTTCTTTTGTTGCAGCATTTGGTCCTTTTTCCTCTTTCCTGGCAGTTTTTAGTCTTTTTTCTTTCTTTTGTTCCAGTATTTAATCTTTTCTTTATTTTTTTTTTTCAAGTCATTTGTCTTTTTTTCTCCTTTTCTCCCAATATTAAGTCTTCTCTCTTTCCCCCCAGTGTTAAGTCTTTTCTCTTTTCTCCCAGTGTTAAGTCTTCTCTCTTTTCTCCCAGTGTTAAGTCTTTTCTCTTTTCTCCCAGTGTTTAGTCCTTTTTTCTTTCCTTTTACCATTTAGCCTTTCCATCTTTCTCTTCCATAATCAAATTTCTTTTCTTTTCTACCAGTTTTCAGTCTTTTTCTAAATGTTTTTCGAAGAGGCGTCTGCTGTTTGAGTTGAGAACCATCTCACCGATGTTGGTTTAAACTCACGCGAGGTAGACCTGTGACTTTCGGCTCCAATTGAGCTGTCCTAGCCCAGGCCTCACTTGGAAAGCTTAAGTCAGCTTCACACAGCTTGATTAAGGTTCGGAAACATCGACTCATTTTGAGGAAATAGTGAATCAGCCCTAGTTGAACGATTACGATATTAAGTGGATATATCTCTCTCCGTTGCAAATTTTTTAGAGAAAAAAGGTGCCTGAAATTAAAATACAGTTCTGCTTCGATCTTTCTTTTCAAAAGATATCCTGGCTTTGTGTTGTCTCTTGAAATTGGAAAGACAGTAAAGGAAGATAAAGAATAAGGACAGGGTGACATTGATCTTCGGCCATTTTTTTTATTAGAAATGACGCGCTCTAGTAATAACAACAATCAAAAATAATACCAGTATCACAAGGTGCTGAATTATGAGTCTGATCTGCAAGATTGTTCATAATTTAGTAAATTAACTTTTAAAGCTTGACGCAATATCTGATTTAGTGATGAATTCACTCTGCTCTTTTGTTTTTTTTGGGTTTATTTTATATTACTTTCTTTACCTGAAAATAGAGTCTAGCTAAGTATGAGGATTTTTTTTCTATTTAATAACCTTGCTTGTGGCATAAAATACGTCACAGTTTAATTTTTTCTAGAAGTTTCTTGTATAACCTTTCCTTATTCCAACACTATCTTACCATTTTAGTTATAAATAGTCATTCATCTTTCACCTGCGTCATTTTTACTCTCTCCTAATCGCCTGTATCGATAAGAAACAATTATCGATGTCGATTTAATGGTATTCAGGCGCATAGAGCTGGGAGAATCCATCGATATCTTTGTAGACGGATTCGCCACCAATTGAAGGCTTGACTTTTTGGGTAACACTGGATCTATATAGCAACTGCGACAATTTAGATCTATACGTCAATTTACTCAAATTATTGAGATTTTCTTGGCAATGCGTTTAGCGGGTTTGCTCCCCTGGCCACAAATGTATAATTTAGATCCAGCTCAGCTTCTCGTAAAATGGCAGCTTCTGTCTGGTTTAATCCAGAAGTATCGATGGTAGATCGGAGCAAAAAATTCTGGTGTTCAGAATTAGACATTCGAGACCGGTTTGTCTTTTGAATCGAAATGTAAAAGATTGTTGTTTTTGTTCGCTTTTTTTTTTTTCAAATGTGGTACGCGGGTATTAATTTCATATTTGAGTTAGGCCTTTTTTCTTCACGCGTCAAGTTTACGTTTTTTATTAATCTTTAAATTCTTGCATTTTTCTGTGCTGAGATTGTCTTTTTCATACATCAGGCGTCACAATAAGCGATTTTTCCTCATAAAAAAGAAAGAGTCTTAAGGTACGCAAAACAGTTGTATTTCCTTTAAGTTAGTTACTTTCGACGAGTATTTTCTCTATCTTTACTGCCTATTTTCTATTAAGACGTGCGTTCATTTTTCAATACTTTGGAAATTAAAAACTATAATTGAATTATGTCTTTTTTATGGAGTAAACGTGTACTTCTTAAAACAAAGTCATGCGAGTGTTTTCTATACAATAGGTTTGAATTTTCTTTACGTTACCAGTGGTTTTTTCGATGCTTCACAAATGTGTTTTACGCCCGTTAAATTTTCATGCCACAAACCGTGCAAGTATATTTTCTCTCGACTCTTCGCCATCTTCCTTGTTTCCGTGTATCTCTCACTCTCTCTAGCTTTCGCTTACTCCCACTCCCACTTTCTTCCTCTCTTCTACATTCCTTTACTCTTCCTAACCTTTTCTCTAAGTTTGTTCTAAGCAAATTTTTCACTCTTGGCTTCATATTTTGAAAGGGTTTCTCTGCTCTGCCCTTCAGGCAAGACAAGAAGCCAATTAGGTATTAAGAACGTACCAAAGGACCCCTCACCCTCTCTCTCTCTCTCTCTCTCTCTCTCTCTCTCTCTCTCTCTCTCTCTCTCTCTCTCTCTCTCTCTCTCTCTCTCTCTCTCTCTCTCTCTCTCTCTCTCTCTCTCTCTCTCGCTCTCTTCTACCGTTACTCTATATTCTCCCCCTTAAATAAAATTAAGTTGACAGAGAGTCTGAAAACTAAGCAAAAATCGAATGTGATTAGCTGTAGGAGATGGTGGTTCAACTTCTAAACTCGAGGAAGTGATATTTAGTTAACTGATAATTGCGATGATGATGTACATTCAATGATGATGACGATGGTGGCAATATAAACTCAATGTTGCTATTTCTGAAACAGGTCACTTTGACCATTCCTAGTTTTAAAAAACTTTTTTTTTTGCCAGAACGATCTAATAGGATATATTTTTTGTGGTCCACGGTATCATACCACAAATACTGTTAGACCTTTACCGGGCATTAACTGTGCTCTGTGTGTACCTCTAGCTCTTACGTGGCTTGACCATCGTCGGTCAGGTAATATCCCCTGTCAATCCACGTCTAAGAGCCGCGGCCAACTGCTGCCAACTGCTGCCAACTGCCAGGCGAGAATGCTGAGGGGATTTAAGTTAATTTACGTTATCTCTGTAATTCGATAGAATTCCGGCCTTCTGATTGGCTGATTGTTTATCCACTGATTATCTACGACCAGGTGCCGCTTAACTGCCCGGCCAGTTCATCCTGGCCCAACAATTATCTCCACACCTCCCCCCCCCCATACACACACACACCACACACACCACACTCACACTTTTTGTGTGTGCGTGAGTTCAGGAGATAAAAATTGATGTTGGGATGCATAAATGGGGGCTGAAAGAAAACAGAGCTGGCAGATGGCACAGAAGGCAAATTTATCTCTGGTTTGCCCTTGCCCTTTACAAAGTCTACACATTTTCTTTTATCTCTGAGGATGTGAGAAATCGCTATTCATCAAAATACTCATTAATATAATAATTATGCGGGGTCTTGTCATCGTGCAGAGGGCAACAGACTTTTGTTTCGGGTGAACAAAAGAGAATCTACGTATCGTATCAGCAGAACAGTTTTTAAAGGAGGTTAAAAATTTATCTTGTAATAGAATTGCCGTTATTCCTGGTAGAGAATATAGAAGTTTGATTTATCCGAAAATTCTCTTTTAAAATATTTATAGTTTCCCTAGTTATAGGAGTCGAAACGTTTCCTACATAAAAAGCTGTGTCACTTAAAATCAGTTAATTCAAAGGATGGAGTAAGAAGAATAACAACTTCATGTAAAAATACAGGATATTGACATCGAGAAATATGAAACACATAATTCGTTTCATGGAAAAACATTAAAAGTAAACAGAATCCAGTAATGAAACTAGAAAGAGATAAGTCAACAGTCTAATCTCATTAACCAGTTTAATTAACTGAACTACACAATCTCTCACTTTCTTACTTATGGAACCGAACTCATTTGATCTGTCGTGGAACTCACGGGTTGTCAGCACCGATACCTGTCACCTGTAACGATTGATTAGAGAAGTGCCTGTCCTCTTGGACTGTCTACCCGGGAGGGGATGATTGGACGGATCAATGGCTATCAGAGGGATCAGTGTCAGACCTGGATCGGGTCACGGTGAGGATCTGGGCTTACGGCCATGTGAACCGCTAGCATCGGTGTGGAAAAATAGATGGATATGTAAATGAATCATGTGAGTAAAAAAATTCTAAACATGTGATTTATTACAGTTTTACGACAGTGGGGGAATTAATTTGAAAAGAAATCAGATAAAGTTTTTTCCTTGATGGAACCGATGTGCGATTTATCATAGGATATTTCAGCCGGGAGTTTTATGTGCGTCGTTTGAGACTGCTGATTAGGAATCAATCTAAAAATCCTGTATTCTTTATTTGTTACCACTGGAGACCTAGCAGGTAGCCCAGGAATGGAGAGTTCTTCGAAAAGTACAAGAAATCATCTAGTAGAAAACTAGCTGGGTAGGATAATTTTTGGAACAGCATAAAGAAAAATCAATTTGACCACTATCAGGCTAAATTGACTCTTGAAACAGTATAATATAAAAAAAAACACCAGTGAGAACACTAGCAGGCTAAGATAGTTTTTGGAACAGCATGAAGAACACCAGTTAAAAATAGACGGGCAAGGATAACTCTTGGAACAGCATAAAGAAACATCAATTAGAAAACTAGCAGGGTAGGACAACCCTGGGAACAGCATAGAGAAACATCAATAACAAAACTAGCAGGCTCTTGGAACAGTATAAAGAAACATCAATTAGAAATCTAGCACGGTAGGGTAACTCTTCCGACAGTATAGAGAAACATCAGTTAAAAATCTAGCACGGTAGGGTAACTCTTCCGACAGTATAAAGAAACATCAGTTAGAAATCGACACGGTAGGGTAACTCTTCCGACAGTATAAAGAAACATCAGTTAGAAATCTACACGGTAGGGTAACTCTTCCGACAGTATAAAGAAACATCAGTTAGAAATCTAGCACGATAGGGTAACTCTTCCGACAGTATAAAGAAACATCAGTTAGAAATCTAGCACGGTAGGGTAACTCTTCCGACAGTATAAAGAAACATCAGTTAGAAATCTAGCACGGTAGGGTAACTCTTCCGACAGTATAAAGAAACATCAGTTAGAAATCTAGCACGGTAGGGTAACTCTTCCGACAGTATAAAGAAACATCAGTTAAAACACTAACTAGCTGAGACAACTCTCAAAAAAGCACAGAGAGACACCAATTAGGAAACCAACAGGCTAGGACAACTCTTGGAACAGCATAAAGAAACACCAATTAGAAAACTAGCAAGCAAGGATAACTCTTGGAACAGCCTAGAGGTGTGTGCACTAGATCTAAGCTGTCGTCGTCTGCCCCGGGACAAGATCTAACTGGTCTGTCACGAGCAGGTTTGAGCTTGATGCCGGGCTGGAGAACATCCCCAGGCCAGGCGTGTGACCCTGCTTTAGTGGCGATGTGGCAGAAAGAAGGAGGGATTGTGGATTGGTCTTTTTTTATTTGGAGCGGGGGTGGGGGTGGGAGGGAGAGGGGTTCGTCTAAAGATTGGAACGGAGGACAAAGGATAAAATATAAGAAAATGCTTGAAGGTGCTGTTATTTTATAATAATAATAATAATAATAATAATAATAATAATAATAATAATAATAATAATAATAATAATAATAATAATAATAATAATAATAGTAATAATAATCAGACCAGAAGAAAAGGTTGATAAAAATATTGTTAAATTATGATTGATTTAAACTTCATTGAAAATATTGGTGGGCATAGTAGGCATAATGTTATAGGGAGAAAGATGGAGGGATGAATGAAGACTGACAGGCAGAGAATTAGGAGGACACAAACGCACACACACACATACACACACACGTATAAAAGCATAGAGTGATCGATAGTGAAAGAGTAAGGTCTGATTTATGTCGACAGGATCCTAAAATTTTATTTATTTCCTTCAAAGCACACAAGAGTAACAAAAATATCCAGCAGTAAATGGGATGAAAGGAACTCAACGATCAATAAATTAACACCAATTACTAGAACTAATCAACGTTAAGCAACCTCTGATATCTGTGGTGAAGAGTATAGGAAGAAAAGAATCGAGAGAAACACGTTTTAAAATCAATAACATTATTCCACTGACATGAACGCGGATTATTCTGCTCTCAGATCTGTTTAAACCAGGGGATTTTTTCTCCGTTTGGACCAAGAGGATTTCAAGTTATGCTCTTTCAGTTTGTTTCATCGTAGAAAATCTCCATGTATTTTGTTCCTGTTGCCGAGTGGTTGTTTCTTGAGTCTAGAAATAAACCTAGATCCAAAATCAATATCGCTGGAGAAAAATATTGAAGTGATGCAAAGTAAAGGATTGGTTTGCCTCTGCCAATGATTGTTTTAATATTTCTTACAGCGTTTTTCATTTTATTCTGAAATAAGCGTTAAAAATGAGAGAGAAACCAAACAAATTAATTGAAGAATATATACACCTAATCACAAGTACAGAAAACACAAAATATGTAAATGTCTTTTTTGACAATTATTATGACATGAGATAAGATCTCGCCATCTCCCCAATGAGTATAAATTACTTTGTGTTTTCATCTTTTAACTACCAAACTGCTTCCCACTCTCTTGTATGGGCATTGTTTACAGGGCTGAGAGATTATAAAATAAGTTATAAATCTTTGAAAATCTTCCTTTCTGAGTGCGGTAGTTAAAATCTCGTGTAATTTACCGAGTGACTGTAGAATGTATGTATGTATCCACTCTGTTTCCATTTTTGTCTTGCCTTCCAGAAAGGATTTATTTACAGTCCTTGGCAATGCCTGCAGGCTTTTCGTTATTTCCCCCTAAAGATTTATAGGATTTTACACCGACTTTGATTTTTCTTATTCTTTTTCGTTATGTTTATGTTTGAGATGTGACCTGAAATTATTTTACTTTTTGGAGTTTTGCACTCATTTCGGTATAATCTTAGCTTCCTCTACTCTCCTTTAATTTTCCTTTCGTCCTCAGTGGTGTTTGTCAATTCGAGGTCGCGTATTATACACGTTAAATAACTTTTAAAAATTGAAAGCTAATGCTTTTAGCAATTTCTGTGATGAATGAAGATTTGTCTGGTAGCAGGGTTGTTGGTTGAACAATAAATGTTATTATAACGACTTTGCCGTAAAATCGAGGATTAGTCCATGTGATAATTCTTTCATTCACATCTTTGCGTCCTTTTAAAAGGCTTATAATTAAGCCCGTAGCAGTCAGGTGAATCTTGTTATCTAAAAACGAACCAAGGGTGGCACTCGGCCTATCTTAATACCGTCAGATAGGGCATGATCTGGCCCGCTAGATAGTGTATTGCATACAACAGATTGGTATCGGCCTACCCTTATACCGTCAGATAGGACATGGCCTGGCCGACTAGATAATGTATTGCATACAACAGATTGGTATCGGCCTATCCTTATACCGTCAGATAGGACATGGCCTGGCCCGCTAGATAATGTGTTGCATACAACAGATTGGTATCGGCCTATCCTTATACCGTCAGATAGGACATGGCTTGACCCGTTAGATAATGTGTTGCATTCAACAGATTGGTATCGGCCTATCCTTATACAGTCAGATAGTACATCGTTCGGCCCGCTAGATAGTGTGTTACCTTCAATAGATTGGTATCGGCCTACCCCAATGCCGTTAGATAGGAATTGGAACGGCCCATTAGATAATGTGTTACATTCGATAGATTGGTATCGGCCTATTCTAATACCGTCAACTAATGATACATGGCCCGGCCCGCTAGATAGAGTTTCACATTCGATAGATTGGTATCGGCCTATCCTGATACCGTCAGATAATATATGGCCCGGCTCGTAAGATAGTGTGTTAGATTTAATAGATTGGTATCGGCCTATCCTATACCATCAGATAATACATGGCCCGGCCCGCTAGATTGTGAGTTACATTCAATAGATTGGTATCGGCCTATCCTAATTCTGATAGATAATCCGTGGTTGGAACCGAAAGGTAGTTTGTTATTTACAAAAGATAATTCGTGCCTGAATCTAGGGCTGAAAGTTCCTTTTGACTATATCAATATATGTTTCGTGGTAACTTAACTAAGCAGTAATTGAGGTATAGTGGTAACTTAACTAAGTATTAATTGAGGTATAGTGGTAACTTAACTTGGTAGTGATTGAGGTATAGTGGTAACTTAGCTAAGTATTGATTGATGTATAGTGGTAACTTAACTTAGTAGTGATTGAGGTATAGTGGTAACTTAGTAGTGATTGAGGTATAGTGGTAACTTAGCTAAGTATTGATTGAGGTATAGTGGTAACTTAACTTAGTAGTGATTGAGGTATAGTGGTAACTTAACTAAGTATTAATTGAGGTATAGTGGTAACTTAACTAAGTAGTGATTGAGGTATAGTGGTAACTTAACTTAGTAGTGATTGAGGTATAGTGGTAACTTAGTAGTGATTGAGGTATAGTGGTAACTTAGCTAAGTATTGATTGATGTATAGTGGTAACTTAACTTAGTAGTGATTGAGGTATAGTGGTAACTTAGTATTGATTGAGGTATAGTGGTAACTTAACTAAGTATTGATTGATGTATAGTGGTAACTTAACTTAGTAGTGATTGAGGTATAGTGGTAACTTAACTAAGTATTGATTGAGGTATAGTGGTAACTTAACTAAGTATTGATTGAGGTATAGTGGTAACTTAACTTAGTAGTGATTTAGGGGCTGAAACCAAGTCAATATTTCGTCGGGATGGAATATACATGATTTGTTTCGGTTAAGCCCGAAAATCGGCAGAATGGGAGAGACAGAAGATATGGACTGATAAAGGTTGATAGAAGAAACAAACAAACAAAAGAAAAAGACATCAGATCTGATTTCTAAGTTACTTTCAATATTATTCTTATTTTTAGTATTTTCATTTCCTTAAAAGAAAACCAAAAAGAAAAAAGAAAAGAAAAACATCTGTTTACATCTTTCTATTTGTAGAGTGCAGATAACAATTTTCTTGCAGAAACCTTTCGTTTTCTCGCCAAATTACAAAACTTTTCAATCTCCTTTCCCGTCGTTGATGATGTATTGTTCGTGATCAAAGACCGTTTGACCTGACCCCGTTAAGCTAGGATGCTGACTCTAGACTAAACAAAACAAGATAGAAGGTTCTGGAGCTAAAATTTGCGTCCATTCTCAGGAACAAAGACCGCCGTCACTGATTACATCAAAATAATGAGATACGGAACAAATCTCAGATTCTAAACTTAAATCAAGAAATTTGATTTAAGGGTTGTTCCAAATTTCCTTACAAAATATCGGATTTTTAAAACACGGAAATGAGTTTGATTCAAATGAAAAGTAGGGAGAGTTATAGTAAACATTGATAAACTGTTATTTGGAAGAGATGCTGTAGAAGTCCCCATGGAACCGGCTTTAAGTTATTTAATAGCCCTTTTTTCAGTATTCAAATATCCACAAATTGTTTTTTTTCTTTTGATTCGATCGGGAAGAAAAAAGATTTTTTGACAATGTTCAAGCTGATGAATTCATCAGATTGTTATTGCTTGGAAATATATTTCCTTTGTAAAAACAAAATTTTCTGTTTGGTTTTAAATTGAAAAGTTTGTATATTGTTTTTTTTTTGTGTTTTTTTTTTTAAATCAACCCCTGATATGTTGCTATCTCTCCTCTCCAGATCAATCAGCGAAACTTAAAAAGACTATCCACATATTTTTGTTTTTCTTTTGATTTTATCGGAAAGAAAAAAGATTTTTGACAATGCTCAATTTGATGAATTCATCAGTTTCTTATTGAGGAAAAATTGTATTTCCTTTACAGAAATTTTTTTTTTACTTTTTTAACTCTGGATTACAAAGTTTTTTTTCTTATAATTTTAGATCCACTCATGCTTTTATTATTTTACCCTCCTCTCCAGATCAATCACCGAAATGTGGAAAGAACTTGGCGAAATGGGGAAGGAATAAACATTACTCGTAGAGCAAAGGTCCGCCTGGATGTAGCAATAGGAGAAGGTGATTGTCGGATCTTTGGAGAAAAGTAGGAACCAGCAACCTGTCTGAGTGTGACAATGTCGAGCGGGTTGAGGGAGACACAACCTTATCTCAATCTTGGGATTCATCTGCTGATTTGCAGCGCCACAGTACTGTTTAGAAACTGCCTAGTGATGTCATGTGAGTTTCCGGCAGGCATGCGCATGGAAGAAACTGATCCTCCTTGGATCAGCCACATCCGGTCAGGGCCCGTCACAGCTACCTCTGATGGAGGAGCTGTTGGAGTTCTCCCCCATGACTCAGAATACTTCATCAGACAGAGCATCATGGAGGTGCACTACCCCGGGTCCTCGGGGCGCCCTCATGTCAGGTGGAGATGCAGCATGGACTACCACGGCAAGCTGCTGCTGAGGCGACAGGATCACCACATCAACAACTTCTACCGCTGCGTGAAAATCCATTTCCGTTCTGCGTCTTTAGTCCAGATTGCCTGGTCCCGAGAGGCGAGAGAGTTCAACCTTGACCTTTGCGCTGACGAAGCCTTGACCTTGGACCCTTGGCTCCTCGCCAGGGCTGAGAGCCTCCACACGGACCACACGGAGTGCCCATTCAGAGGCGGCTTCGACATGAAGCTCAGCGACTCCAAGCTGGGTGACAACAGCTGTAACTTGATGCTGCGCCCGATGCGCCTGGAGGCTGAGTGTGTTGGAGGGGAGGGGGTCACCTTTGATTTCGTCTCATCTAATTGTCTGCCTGATTTGAGGATGTACGTCCATCAACGGACCCTGTGCGTGGCGAGCTGGGGAGACCGGGAGAACCACTACGTCGTTCTTCGCCGCAACGAGGATTCAGACCTGTGGTGCCTGGTCATGCCCGTGGAGCGAGACCCAGACTCCGTGACAACTGCTTATCTTTACAGCGACCTCTCCTGCAGGCAGCGTCCTCCATCATCATCACGAGCTGCTTCTGTCCCGAACCCGCCATCATGGCCCACACCTGGAGCTAAGCTTCGGTACTTTACTCTCCACCTCAGAACTCGTGTATACTCTAGCCTGTGTGAGGACGAGTACGCAGCCTGCACAACTGTGAAGTGCAACGTGTATGTTGAACGTGAGTGCCAGCGGTCTTGTCACGTGTGCGACCCGGAGAATTCATTTTCATCTTGTGAGTATCCCAGACGACTCCAGGGACTGTGGCAACTCAACGATATCAACGGTGCAAGGCGCTTGGAAATTTCAGGCTCTAATTTTTCTCTGTCTAAAGTCGGCAATTTTCACTGCGTCGACTACCCGGATGGGCCAAAGAAAAGGTCGCGAGTCTTCACGACGGTCACGCTGTCTAACAACGGATGTCGGCCGCGCTATTCCTGTCTCAAGATAAAACGCCTGGGGCCCGCAGCTCTCAGCTACTCTTTAAGTCACAGCTTCGTGTGGCCAGACCTTCAGGACCAGTTCGGTGCGAAGATATGCGCAAACAACCGGTTTTTCCCGGACCCCTCCCCAATCGATGACCTTTACCGGTCCCACCAGGGATCGGGAAAACCCGTTGTGTCTGTGTCCCCCAAAGTGCAGTCAGTAAAGTGCAACATCTCTGCCGTGATGGCCTTGTCTGCCACTCACCTTGACGGTCACGTCTGTACTGGAAGAATGTTCAAGCATTGCGAGGACGCGACCAAAGTTCGCCTGGAGTTTGACGCTTGCGGAGAAGGTCTTGCCGTCTCCACTGACTACCAATGTATGGCCAACTTCGAAGGTCACTATTGGGAGAGGATGCTGCTGGTGCAGAATGCCCGCGACGCCAAGGACGTGCGATGTTTTGTGTTCAGCAAGTACTACCCGGGGGAGGCCTACTCTCTCCTGGCGGGCCAGTGCGACAAACAGGCCTTCGAGTACGCCAGGTCCGGCCTGAGGAAGCCGTTGATGAAACTGGAGTATCGCCAGGAGGTGGACAAGAAGTGCGAGTCCGTCTCTGCAGAAACAACAACCTTGACCTCTGCCGTGTCCACGCGGAGACCAACCTCCCGGCCGCAGAGGCTGGTCAACTCTCACGCCACCATGGACGACCAGGGCAGGCAGGCCAAAGCCAGCCCAGGAGCTGGCGGAGTCAGGCCGAAGCAGACATACACAGAGCCAGAGGCGCCAGCTCAGAACCCGATATCTGTAGCAAATAGCGACCAGAAAGGAGCATCGGTGAAAGACAGAAACGACGCTTTAAGACTTTCAGCTTCAACATTCATTGCGTTGTTTTTGTCTTCTTTCATCTCAATCCTGCAGATGCCTTTGACTTGAAGTTGGACCATTCGTTCTCTTAGGCAATCGAGCCACAATTACGTGCACCTGTACAGTGTGTTTTCATGGTAAACTGACATTTGCTTTAATGTATCATATAGCACTGTAAATAATCACTCCACTTAATTGCATACATGATTGTTGGTTATGTAGACTTTTCTGTTACTAGTGACTTTCTTGATGATTTTGTAAAAAACGACAAATGACTTTGATTTCGCATACAACGTAAAGAGCATCATCTTAAAATTGCAGCACAAGGTTAAAAAATGTATCATTAATTTTTAGACGTGCGTGTTATCATAACTATGTGCATATAAGTTGGAATGTTTGAGTGCATCAAACGGATTTAATTTTGTCTTTTTTCTGATTGGCGTTTGTGTCTTGTTTGACATTAGAATAGAGTGATAACAAATGCCCGGAAACAAATAAGAAAGAAAAAATAGAGAAAGGGAGAGAGAGGGGGGGGAGAGAGAAAGAGAGAGAAAGAGAGAGAGAGAGAGAGAGAGAGAGAGAGAGAGAGAGAGAGAGAGAGAGAGAGAGTGATAGAGGCAGACATATGCTTAGGCAAAGAAGGAAACGGAGATATATGAGTATATATTGGAAGTAAAATGATTTTACTACTTTTGTATTGATGCTGGTTAAACCGTTAATTTCCATTTTCATACGAATAAAAAAAAATATTGAGATAAAAGTACATTCGTAGACATTATTGAGATGACAATGTCATGGTGACACACAGCACTTTAACTTATTTATCATCGTCTGTGTCCTTTTATATAGCTTGAAATTCTTCTCCAAGCTGCAACAGGTTTTATTATCAGGATGAGCTTGACAATGTGCTGTCATGAGTGTCTGTGTGTAGTGGAGCTCACGTTCCGCCCCGTCGCCAAGCCAAGCCAAGCCAAGCTAAGCCAAGCCAAGCCAAGCCAAGCCAAGCCAAGCTAAGCCAAGATGCTCATGGTCCAATCATTAAAGCCCTGTCACACACACCAGACAGCCAGCTTGTCTGGTCCCGATTAATCCCTACTGTTGATGTCTTAGCAAAAAAAAATAAAATAAATGAATTTAAAAATGGAGAGGATTTGAGGTTTTTGCACAGACTATGGAACAAAGATGTCGGCGTAATGAGAAGGATAGAAATTAGAAAAAAAAATTATTTTGTTTTTCTTCTTGTTTGAGAGCAAGTTATAAAAGCAGTAAAACTTTGTTTTTCTCATGATTTCTTAATCAAATTTCCCCATTAGGATACAGGAATCAAAAGATTTAGTAATAATTACAAAATCCTTTGTTTGTTAGGGCTCTATATTTCTTGCTATCTGTTATTGTGTGAAATAATTTGGCACAACTTTGGCTCACGTTCAGCAGTATGAAAGTCTTCAAGAAACATGAAACGTATTAGATGTGAAATAAACATGAAACGTATAAAATAGGAAATAAACGGTGGATGGCGCAAAGACGTGTTTATTTTCATACACCATATTTTGGCGTGTAGATAATCTAAAGTATTTAGAACATACTAGAAATTATAAGGCTTCAACGTCAACTGTTGGCACGAATAGAAACAGGTGAAATTTATTGATTTCATTCCTAAGAAACAGTTAAAATGCGTTATTAATGTATATCACAACAAAATAAATAATTTAGATTTAAGAAGGGAAACATCCTCTGTCATACTCGTGAACTATATCTAAAGGTAGAAGGGCAAGATGATTATTTAAAAGAATAATTGCACCGCATATTGAAGTTTAACCAGATTTTAGGTTATTTCATTTTAAAACTTAGCTTCAAAAAGTAATAGATCTATCAGATGGAAACAGACGAACAAACGCATTAGGAAACCAAACCTCCAGTTGCTTTTTTTTTAAACTTTAAGTCAAGGTCCTACTTTTCTTGTGAGTCAAACATCATTCCTCTACAGAGATACAATTCTTTTAGATCGCCTTCAGACCTCTCCACCGCTGGCAAACGACTCCACCTAACAAATATAACATTTCAAGCTCCATCATTCTCTGTAGGTCACTGTAGTTCATGGTGTATCGCAGTTATAACATGCCTTGCATGGATCGTGTTTTCACTGTCCGACAGAAGTCCAATCTCTTGTCCTGGCATGTATGCAAATGAAGCTGTCTCCTGCAGCCTGATGTATCTCTCGAGTATGCAGATGGGCCTGATAGTGGGCTTACTGCCACTGTCTCAGTAGATGGTTGTTAAGACATCAGCTACAGGCTAAGTCGCCTCGCATCAGCCCTCTAGCTAGGCTCCATTTGTTCTCACCGTTTATTCTTTCATGTAGAGGGTTGAAGAGGCTCTGAGGTCTTCGTTCTCATATAGATAGACAAACTCTCAGTCGTTTATGGAGCTAATGAAAGATTTTATAGTTCCTAAAATTAGCTGTGTTTGTTTCTTACTTAACAAATAAAGAAAAAAAGATTATTTTCCTGTTTCAAATATTCGATTGTGGTTGGGTGTTGTTTTTTTTTTTTACCAATTCGTTGGATTTAAAGAAGTTAATCCCTTGTAGCAAGGATTTTAGTGTAAATTATTAAAATCGCTTGTATCGATGTCGTATTCGGAAAGCTAGCACAGTGTACACCAGACTTCCTCTACTCGATTACTTGTCAGTAATCTGGTCACTCTATTGATTATCTTTGGAATGTGATAACTTTTCTTTTACCTGCTCGTTATTTTTTTGTAAAACATTTTTACGGGAGTAGAGAGTTTTCAAACTGGTTGGTGTTGTTTATAATGCACTGGGATTTTTTTGTTTTATTTAAACACAGCAATGAGAAAACAAGGATTATATATACAGCAACTCAAGGGATTGGGTATGTAGGTAATTCTTAATCAAGCTATGCGCATGGGCAGCAAATCCAATGAAGAGTTTGATCCGAGACAATATATATATATATATATATATATATATATATCGACACTCAGAGAGAGAGAGAGAGAGAGAGAGAGAGAGAGAGAGAGAGAGAGAGAGAGAGAGAACGTCCTCTGCATGAAAGTTAAATATTCCTCCATGCTTATTGCTTATTTTCAAGATTTTTTTTCTCCTATATGGTCAGGACGATATTCACAACAATGCCACTGTCACGTGATTGATCTAACCCAGTTTTTCAGAGATTTTCAAACATTTTTGTAGGTCTCCGAAACTGGTACATACTCCATTCTGTCTTGATATGTGGTTAATCAATGCAGCTTTCGCCTCCAGTCGTGACCCACAGAATGCACGTGCATTGCAAGCCTTGCCTTACTGCTTTCCGTTTCCATGACTTGGAGCACCATGACTTGAAGCCCCATGACTTGGAGCCCCATGACTTGGAGCACCATGACTTGGAGCCCCATGACTTGGAGCACCATGACTTGGAGCCCCATGACTTGGAGCACCATGACTTGGAGCCCCATGACTTGAAGCACCATGACTTGGAACCCCATGAATTTGAGCGCCATGACTTATGTATAAAAAAACTTAACTTTGTGAGCACCTTGACTTTGTAGTAAGTCCATCACTGGTCATGATTAATCTTATCTTGTATTTCATCATCTTGGACATGCTGATATATTTCGTGCTCTCATTTTGGCGATCTTGTCTAAATATACGCACAATGTTTGCACGGATTTGGTTCAAATGTGGCGAGTGGGTCGTGGAAATATTTCGGCTTCAGAAGATGGTACGTTGCTTGCAGCCAACTGTCATCTCTGCACACAGTCACGAGGAAATCCTTCATTATTGATTCTTGAGCTCATTTTTTAAAAGAACAATTTAGAATGACATCTTTTTGTCTATTTTTTTCATGACATCTATGACATTTATCCTCAATAATTAAGATTTTACATCTAATTCATACCTGC
>JAWDGP010006982.1:405000-407500 GCA_033675545.1 Elysia crispata
TATCTGTCTTTCTTTCTGTATGTGTGTGAGTCTCTCTCCTTCTCTCTGTCTCTGTCTCTGTCTCTGTTTCATTTCTCTCTTGATGCGTCTCTCTTGCACTCTATCTCTGTCTCTGTCTCTGTTTCATTTCTCTCTGTAAATCTCTGTTTCATTTCTCTCTGTAAATCTCTGTTTCATTTCTCTCTGTAAATCTCTGTTTCATTTCTCTCTTGATGAGTCTCTCTCGCACTCTATCTCTGTCTCTGTCTTTTTGTTTTCCTCTGTCTCCCCTCTGTCTACTTCTCTCTCTCTCTCTCTCTCTCTCTCTCTCTTTCTCTCCCTCACTCTCCCCCATCTCTCTGCCCCTCCCTCTATCTCCCAGAATGTCTCTCCCTCACTCTCCCTCTCTCTCATCCCCACAGATCTGCGGGTACTCTTTTGTCACGGGTTATTGAGTCAAACTAACAGATAATAAACTCGAGGTCTCTTCATTCCGCTCCATGAAGTGGAACCAGCGATCGATGCTTGATTGTCTTCTCTGATGAGATTATAATATCACTCATTCAATCATTTAATCAAGCAATCCATTAATCTCTGTTTCTTACTCTGTCTCTGATTGACTTCTGATCTTTCCTTCCCTGCCCTCTCCCAAGTTTTTGTATGTCTGTCTCTCTGTACCTCTCTGTCTCTCTGTACCTCTCTGTCTCTCTGTACCTCTCTGTCTCTCTGTCTCTCTGTACCTCTCTGTCTCTCTGTCTCTCTGTCTCTCTGTACCTCTCTGTCTCTCTGTCTCTCTGTCTCTCTGTACCTCTCTGTCTCTCTGTCTCTCTGTCTCTCTGTACCTCTGTCTCTCTGTCTCTCTGTCTCTCTGTCTCTCTGTCTCTCTGTCTCTCTGTACCTCTGTCTCTCTGTACCTCTCTGTCTCTCTGTCTCTCTGTACCTCTCTGTCTCTCTGTACCTCTCTGTCTCTCTGTCTCTCTGTCTCTCTGTACCTCTCTGTCTCTCTGTACCTCTCTGTCTCTCTGTACCTCTCTGTCTCTCTGTACCTCTCTGTCTCTCTGTACCTCTCTGTCTCTCTGTACCTCTCTGTCTCTCTGTACCTCTCTGTCTCTCTGTACCTCTCTGTCTCTCTGTACCTCTCTGTCTCTCTGTCTCTCTGTACCTCTCTGTCTCTCTGTACCTCTCTGTCTCTCTGTACCTCTCTGTACCTCTCTGTCTCTCTGTACCTCTCTGTCTCTCTGTACCTCTCTGTCTCTCTGTCTCTCTGTACCTCTCTGTCTCTCTGTACCTCTCTGTCTCTCTGTACCTCTCTGTCTCTCTGTCTCTCTGTACCTCTCTGTCTCTCTGTACCTCTCTGTCTCTCTGTCTCTCTGTACCTCTCTGTCTCTCTGTCTCTCTGTCTCTCTGTACCTCTCTGTACCTCTCTGTCTCTCTGTACCTCTCTGTCTCTCTGTCTCTCTGTACCTCTCTGTCTCTCTGTCTCTCTGTCTCTCTGTACCTCTCTGTCTCTCTGTACCTCTCTGTCTCTCTGTCTCTCTGTACCTCTCTGTCTCTCTGTGTCTCTGTACCTCTCTGTCTCTCTGTACCTCTCTGTCTCTCTGTACCTCTCTGCCTCTCTGTACCTCTCTGTCTGTCTCTCTGTACCTCTCTGTCTCTCTCTGTCTCTCTGTCTCTCTGTCTCTCTGTCTCTCTGTACTGTCTCTCTCTCTCTCTGTCTCTCTGTCTCTCTCTGTCTCTCTCTCTCTCTCTCTCTCTGTACCTCTCTGTCTCTCTGTACCTCTCTGTCTCTCTGTCTCTCTGTCTCTCTGTCTCTCTGTCTCTCTGTCTCTCTGTACCTCTCTGTCTCTCTGTGTGTATATATGTATCTTTCTATGTCTCTCTGTCTCTCTGTCTCTCTGTCTCTCTGTGTCTCTCTGTACCTCTCTGTCTCTCTGTCTCTCTGTCTCTCTGTACCTCTCTGTACCTCTCTGTCTCTTTGTCTCTCTGTCTCTCTGTCTCTCTGTCTCTCTGTACCTCTCTGTCTCTCTGTCTCTCTGTACCTCTCTGTCTCTCTGTCTCTCTGTCTCTCTGTCTCTCTGTACCTCTCTGTACCTCTCTGTCTCTCTGTCTCTCTGTCTCTCTGTACCTCTCTGTACCTCTCTGTCTCTTTGTCTCTCTGTCTCTCTGTCTCTCTGTACCTCTCTGTACCTCTCTGTCTCTCTGTCTCTCTGTCTCTCTGTCTCTCTGTCTCTCTGTCTCTCTGTCTCTCTGTACCTCTCTGTCTCTCTGTCTCTCTGTCTCTCTGTCTCTCTGTACCTCTCTGTCTCTCTGTCTCTCTGTCTCTCTGTCTCTCTGTCTCTCTGTACCTCTCTGTCTCTCTGTCTCTCTGTCTCTCTGTCTCTCTGTCTCTCTGTACCTCTGTCTCTCTGTCTCTCTGTCTCTCTGTACCTCTCTGTCTCTCTGTCTCTCTGTCTCTCTCTCTCTCTCTGACTCTCTGTACCTCTCTGTCTCTCTGTCTCTCTGTCTCTCTGTACCTCTCTGT
>JAWDGP010006982.1:410000-439233 GCA_033675545.1 Elysia crispata
TTGACTATCTCACTCTTTCTCTGTCTCTTTACATTTTTTTTTCTCTTCTCCCACTCCTCTCTCTCTCTCTCTCTCTCTCTCTCTCTCTCTCTCTCTCTCTCTTTCTTTTTCTCTCCTTCTCTCTCTTTCTTTATCTTTCTCTCTCTTTTTCTCACACTCTCTCTTTTTCTCTCTCTCTCATTTTTGCTCACTCCCTATCTCTTATTCAGTTGATCATAATTTGACCTTCAAGACAAGCTGCCACATAACATAAGAGAGGCTATACGCAATTTGTTACTGTATGATGTATGTTGAGCTAAGGCACAAGAAAGAGGCTGCAATTTTCAACTTCAAATCTAGAAAGCAAGAATGTTCTTCAGGTGCCTTTACTTTGATGAAACTGAAATAGATGATCTTATTCAAATCGAAATCAAAGCAAAACGAAATGTAGAATGAGGTAAAATTGATTCCAGATTAATTAGCAAAATGTCAATCTTGTCTAATCTACATATCTGTACGATCATTTTTTTCCTAGCCGGCTAGTTTGTTCTAGTCGTGTACTGATGATTGCAGTCTAATGATGGCTCTTAACAACTCAAAAACATGCGAGGTAAAGGCAGGCAAAAAAAAAAAAAGAAATCAAAACCTTTGACTGCACCCATAACTCTTTCAAATTTCTCCGTTTCTCCGATGAATGAGGATCTGTTTGTGTTGGCACTGGAAGCCCTCCACCTGGCCCTGCCCAGAATCTGTTCATTAGGATAAAGTCGATGAAGATTCTAATCATTCTTTCCTTAACTCGACCAGAGTTCAGTCAAATCACTGAAATTACCAGTTTTCAACGAGGCAGCTTGTTTTGATAAAAAGAGCTCTATCGAGTAAGATTTATTGATCTCCTTGGGGCTGCACTCAATGGCTTCAAATACGACTTACATCAAAGCGGAGTTAATGAAATGGAGGAGATCAAAACTCAGACAAACCTCGTTGGAACAAGATCAATCCATGCTGTGGATTGCACATAAGAATTGCTTAACAATTTCTCTTTTAATAACAAATCTGTTTAGCAAAGGTCAATACTTTAAAATGTCATTTCTTTATTATTTTTTTTTCTTGTCTACAAAAACCGTCTGTAATTTTAATCATCTTATGAATTTCAAAATTTATATAAAAAAGGAGAAAACAAAAATCAAATGAAAAGAGTTGGAGAGTCAATCCTTAATTCCATGTTTCATGGTTCACATAAGTTGCGTTTTTCAAATAATTGTGCAATTTTTTTCAAGAACTCTGTCGTGAACAGTCTATGGAGACTTTCATGTTCGTACCTCAAAGCCATTAGATCAAAGTATTTTTAATACCACAAAAGCCCAGTAATTTACTTCCAATTTAGATCTAGCTAAAAAAAACTTTGCTAAAAAGATATTTTCCCAAGACTTCCCTCATTTTCTCTCATTATGGCGTCGAATTAATTTTGAGAAAAGGCTGGAACGACACGTTAAGTTAAACAAATTCTTGGCCCAACAAATGGCGTCATATTCTGCAAGTTGACATTTCTGGGAATCCCTTTGCGCACGCGCACTACGCAAACTTTGATCACAGAAGCCACTCTCATGCAATTGTGTGTCTGTTTCGTGTCACCAGAACTGACTTTATGATCACTTTGTTTCCTTACCCGCATCAAAGAATTTCAGCAACACACAAAATGGCATACCATATGAATCTGTCTTGTAAAGAGAAAGCAACGGATAAGAAAATTTGATTGTGAAATTAGGTTTGTGGGAATGGAGGATTTCTTTTACTGCGGATATGGACCTTTCAAATAGATTGTATGTGGCTATAAATAGGTGCATTGAGTTTGCTTTGCTTCGTTATGAATGGAGAGAGAGAGATAGAAAGAAAGAGAGGGAGAGAAATAGAGAGAGGGAGAGAAGGAAAGAGAGGGACAGAGAGAGACAGAAGACAGAGAGAGAGAGAGTGAAGAGAGAGAAAGAGCTAGATTGAAAGGCAGAGAGACAGAGAGGGAGAGAGAAAGATAAAGAAAAAGAAAACCATGGAATACGAGACAAACAAGTCCTAGAATTGATTAGGTTTCCCTCTTGGGATAATTTAGTTTGAAAGTTTCCGTCTGGCCATTACGGTCGATGGTCCGTCTGCCCAGCCTAGTACACGTCATCGATTCTTGTGGTGCAGTGACGTAATTGTGTGAACCGGGATTGCGGCGCGGAAGTCTGGGCTAACGTTAATAGATGGTCTCTGATTGTCTCCCCCTTGGCCGGCAGCCATGTACTGCACTATGGGTAATTGGGCTGGAGATCAAAATTCTAAGTTCTAGAACACAAATTGCGTAGTACGTCATTACGAACTTTGTTGTTGAATTATGCGGTAGTTCAAAGTTCAATGCAGAACAAATATAACTTGCTATACTTTGGTGCTCTGAAACGCATATTAAATTTTAGATAAGAATCCCAAGAAAAGTCCAGTTCATTTTTTTTTTCGCTTTTGGCTTTTACATCAGCACTGATCATCTTCTTGGAACATTGAGAGAATATGTGAAACTCTCGCAATTAACCTTGTGATTCTATAAATTCATTTCTTCTTTCTTTTTTTTTACAAAGTAAAGTATTCAAAACAACAATAACTGATGATGAAAAAAACTATCAGTTTGGCTTTATCTATTTTATTTTCATTTCTCATATATTTAAGGTCATGCATCCTTTTTTGTGTCGTGCTATATTTCCTGGCAACAGCGATATATCAGGATTATTTAAAAGGTCAAAGAGAAGCACGAACCGCAACTTTGTGTCCCTCCAGTACCCTCCAGACATGGCAAGGGAGCTTACCCTATGGATTCTCCTGGTAGATTTCCCTAAGGAGCGTCTTAAGAAAATAACAGAGATATAAACCAGTTTATCCATATCACTGGGCTGATTGACCATATTGCTTGCTTCTTGCCATGTTAGATTGAATAGTTTAGCACCCTCTTCCTGAAAACGGTTCGTGTAGATATTGAGATCGGTAAAATTTACAGCTGATATTTGTGTGCATGGATTGACCTTATTTAGGGCTAAATTAAGGTGTACGTTATCAAAATTTATCATGCTTCTGTAATAAATTTATTTATAAATTACAATCGTGCAAATATACTCCTAATGGAATATTCTCTTTGGGTAGACTTAAGAAAAATCGTTAATTTTGAAAAGCCACAACTTTGCTTATCAATAGTGAAGCTGAACTACGCAGCAAGAATGTATATAGTTTAAATCAGTTCCAGTATGACTATTTTGTCGATAATGTTTTTCAACTAAGAAAAAGTGGTCTCCCTAAACCTAGAAACTAATTTATAAAAGTATAGATTCAAAGCTTATAACCACAATTAACCCTGTCTGCCTCTCCACAAATTTAATACTGTGTGGTCTCATAATCCTTCTAGTTTACAAAGTCTCTAAGTTGGGGTGTTATAACCTGTCTAGTTTATAGAATCTCTAAGTTGGGGTGTTATAACCTGTCTAGTCTATAGAGTCTGTAAGTTGAGGTCTGATAATCCTTCTAGTTTGCATAGTCTCTAAGTTGGAGTGTTATAACCTGTCTAGTTTATAGAGTCTCTAAGTTGGGGTGTTATAACCTGTCTAGTTTATAGAGTCTGTAAGGTGGGGTGTTATAACCTGTCTAGTTTATAGAGTCTGTAAGGTGGGGTGTTATGACCTGCCTAGTTTGCATAGTCTCTAAGTTGAGGTGTTATAACCTGTCTAGTTTATAGAGTCTCTAAGTTGAGGTGTTATAACCTGTCTAGTTTATAGAGTCTGTAAGGTGGGGTGTTATAACCTGTCTAGTTTATAGAATCTCTAAGTTGGGGTGTTAAAACCTGTCTAGTTTATAGAGTCGCTAAATTGATGTGTTATAACCTGTCTAGTTTATAGAGTCGCTAAGTTGAGGTGTTATAACCTGTCTAGTCTATAGAGTCGCTAAGTTGGTGTGTTATAACCTGTCTAGTTTATAGAGTCGCTAAGTTGGGGTGTTATAACTTGTCTACTTTATGCTGGTGCATATTGATGGAAAACTCTTGAGAATACACAGCCCAGCTTTCCTATTGAACTCTCTGTCTTAACCATAATCCTTCACACAACAGTGTGTCGTGCATGGCTCAAGACACAAACTGTGATGGAATTTCTTTTCCATTGTAAGTTTCTCACTCTCAGTGTCGATTATAGCAACATCCTTTGTGTGTTTGTGTGTGAGTAATCAAAAAAAGCCTCTGTACAGTAACTTCATAATCATAGGCAATTATCGACTAAATATGGTATACATCGCTGCGAAGTACTTTTAACGACATTTTCCAACCTTCTAAACTTCCAGAGCAACAGAAATTATACTTATGGCGCCAGTGAATGGAGTTGGGCAGAGGCATGAAACATTTTCTGATGAACTCTTTTAGATCTGTCTAACATGGCAGGAGAGAACGGAAGAGGACAGAGGAGATTGGCCATTTGTTGGGTTTCCCATAGCAAATGATGGTGATTTGGAAAACACAAACTACAAATCGTGAGAGGTTCCCTCTCTTATGACGGTGAAAGGTTTTTTAGTTGTTGTTGTTGCTGTCGATGTTATGGCTATAAATGCGTTAGAGTGTTTGCTGGGGAGTGTTTACGTGCTGAAAAAAAATCTGTGGAGGGCAATCAATATCTTTATAGTATATTTGTTTGTTTCTCTCAAATCGATTATCTCTCTGTCTCTGTCACTCTCCCCCCCTCTCTATCTGTCTATCTGTCTGTCTGTCTGTCTGTCTGTCTCTCTCTCTCTCTCTCTCTCTCTCTCTCTCTCTCTCTCTCTCTCTCTCTCTCTCTCTCTCTCTCTTTAATTTTCATCCTGAACGCTCAACTTAGATTGCGTCTGTCTTTAATGATAGCCTTCCTCCCTCCTTTCCTTCTCTTTTCTTCTTAACCACCCTTCCTCCCTCCCACACTCCCTTTTAGAGATCCATCTATCTCCATAGAGCCTTTGTTACGAGCCACTCTCGCTCTCTCACTTGCCTCGGTTTGGATAAACTACAATTATCTGAAAGTGAACTACAAAAACAAGTTTTTTTCCCACAGTGGCTGTTTTCGAAATGGGGTTTACAGCTTCTCAAGACAGTGCAATTTTTATCTCACATTCTGCCTTCAACAATTTTTTTTTCTATTTCGGTGTGTTCTAAATTTTTGGCCTTGTTGAGAAGAAATGAAAATCAAGGGAAATTTGCCTCGCAGTTTTTGTTTTTTTAGCTGCAGTTTTTATGTATTTCATGTTTTAATGCAACTTGGATTAGTAATAAATCAAAACCAAAAACGTTTCAATCAATCAAAGAGCATTGCTTTTTTCTTGGTTTCCTCCTCTCTCATCCAGTCTCCCATTTCCTCTCCCCTCCCCCTTCTCTAAAAAAGGGAAGAAGGGGGAGGGTGGGGATATCCGGTTTTTTTTTTGTTGGTCTCTCAAGAAGAAACCATTTACACTCATCCATCAAACTCTGTTTCTTCACAGACAAGCTCGTGACTCTTGACTCTATCTCTCTTTATCAAGTGGTGGGTCTCGGTAACTGAGTTCAGACTCCCGGCCTCAAATCAAAAGTTCAAGATTTGCCTGGTCGCTCGTACATGCTTATCTCCCCTGATCTTATTTGAACTCCAGGAACCACAGGCTACGCCACACATCGAAGACAAGATGGCGGAGTTTTGGCTTTATTTGGGGGACGTTATGGTCTGCCAGTTTGGCTTATGTATTTTCGAAAGAATCTTTGAAAAAAACAAAGTTATACGGCAGCAGGGCCAGAAGACTCTCAAACCCAAACATCCTTATGATTGAGCTGGCTGGATCAATCTCTGTATGGTTATAAATAGCATCAGTGCGTTCTAGTTTTAAAGGCTAATATTTTTCAGGGGTTAAAGATGTTCATTTAAATCAGTTGCAGTAATCGTTACTGCTCTGTCAGTATTCGGCATGCCATGTGTAAGATACCGATAGAGACATCACATCATCGATACCGATAGAAACATCACATCATCGATACCGATAGAGACATCACATCATCGATACCGGTAGAGACATCACATCACCGATACCGATAGAGACATCACATCATCGATACCGATAGAGACATCACATCACATCATCGATACCGATAGAGACATCACATCATTGATACCGATAGAGACATCACATCATCGATACCGATAGAGACATCACATCATCGATACCGATAGAGACATCACATCATCGATACCGATAGAGACATCACATCATCGATACCGATAGAGACATCACATCATCGATACCGATAGAGACATCACATCATCGATACCGATAGAGACATCACATCATCGATACCGATAGAGACATCACATCATCGATACCGATAGAGACATCACATCATCGATACCGATAGAGACATCACATCACATCATTGATACCGATAGAGACATCACATCATTGATACCGATAGAGACATCACATCATCGATACCGATAGAGACATCACATCATCGATACCGATAGAGACATCACATCATCGATACCGATAGAGACATCACATCACATCATCGATACCAATAGAGACATCACATCATCAATACCAATAGAGACATTACATCATCGATACCGATAGAGACATCACATCATCGATACCGATAGAGACATCACATCACATCATCGATACCAATAGAGATATCACATCATCAATACCAATAGAGACATTACATCATCGATACCGATAGAGACATCACATCATCGATGACGATAGACCGATAGAGACATCACATCATCGATGACGATAGAAACATCACATCATCGATACCAATAGAGACATGACATCATCGATGACGATAAAAACATCACACCATTGATACCGATAGAGCATCTCATCATCGATACCGATAGAGACATCACATCATCGATACCGATAGAGACATCACATCATCGATACCGATAGAGACATCACATCATTGATACCGATAGAGACATCACATCATCGATGACGATAGACCTATAGAGACATCACATCATCGATACCGATAGAGACATCACAACATCGATACCGATAGAGACATCACATCATCGATGACGATAGACCTATAGAGACATCACACCATTGATACCGATAGAGACATCTCATCATCGATACCGATAGAGACATCACATCATCGATACCGATAGAGACATCACATCATTGATACCGATAGAGACATCACAACATCGATAACCCCTTGCCAGTGCCAGATGGGCCTTAGGCCTAAAACTCTGACTTAATCGAAATAAACATTTTTAAAATCAGAGGACGGTAACTCTTTACTGTCTTTCTCATCTGCGGTGTAAAGAAAAAGTTAATAAGAGCTTCAAACTCCCATTAAAATAAATTATCTTTGAATCGATACAAAGACGATGTAAAAGATTAAGAATCATCTGAAAATAATATTGTTCTGATTTCTTTATGTTTCTCTAAACAGTTCAGATTATGTTATGAACATGCGTCGCCAGGACGCGGAGCCATTAGGTCGCCGTGGTGACATCACAGAGAAACATAGATCGAATCATGTCCTGATTGTTTTGACGGTGGAGTCGATCTTCTAACCAGCCCGTTCCTTGGCTTGACGGGGGCTCCATAGTAACTTTGAGATATCCCTACAGGTTGTTGTGGTGGTGTATTTAATTATTCTCTCTGGACGTGGGAAGCAGCCGCAACCCCGTGTTGGATGCACCAGTTGTCGTGGCTTAAACAGGTTGCGCTGAAACATGTCAGCAAATCTAATCACCCAAGCTTTGAACAGCTCTGGTCAAAGTTACAACCCTAAAGTATAAAACATCTTAATGTTGTCAGCAAATCTAATCACCCAAGCTTTGAACAGCTCTGGTCAAAGTTATAACCCTACAGTATAAAACATCTTAATGTTGTCAGCAAATCTAATCACCCAAGCTTTGAACAGCTCTGGTCAAAGTTATAACCCTAAAGTATAAAACATCTTAATGTTGTCAGCAAATCTAATCACCCAAGCTTTGAACAGCTCTGGTCAAAGTTACAACACTAAAGTATAAAACATCTTAATGTTGTCAGCAAATCTAATCACCCAAGCTTTGAACAGCTCTGGTCAAAGTTACAACACTAAAGTATAAAACATCTTAATGTTGTCAGCAAATCTAATCACCCAAGCTTTGAACAGCTCTGGTCAAAGTTACAACCCTAAAGTATAAAACATCTTAATGTTGTCAGCAAATCTAATCACCCAAGCTTTGAAAAGTCTGGTCAAAGTTACAACCCTAAAGTATAAAGCATCGGCATGTTGTCAGCAAATCTAATCACCCAAGCTTTGAAAAGTCTGGTCAAAGTTACAACACTAAAGTATAAAACATCTTAATGTTGTCAATAGACAAAGCAGAGATATTGCAATAAAACAATTTTGCATACATAAATGTTTTGCTCCAAGATGCTATTCACAAATACTTTGAATTTCCAAAAGAAATCTATTCTTGTTTTGTTTTTATAGCAAAACAAATTAAAACGCTGGTTTCTCTGGTTTCTCTGGGGAGAAATACTGATGGTAAAGACTAATGGGGAATTAGCTCATTCGTAGTATGGTTAAGTTTCAGGCCATAGTTTTGAAAAAAAATTCATGTTTGCGATTCTGTTTAAATGTTTCCTTCGGAACGTTTTCTCACTACTTCTAGTTGTGGGACAAAAAGTGAAGAATCTCAACAAAAATGGCAAGGCTCTTTCTCAGATCTTATTGCCAACTGGCATACATTAACATAAAGATTCGATGAAATTGCTACAACTAGGTTCTGTGGTATTGTTATAGAAAGTGCGATGTTTAAGCTGCTTCCTAGAGGTGCACGATGCTTCATAAATACACTGATAAGTAATGAAAATTGATGTTCCAGCATTTACCATCTTTGTATCAATACTTCATAAATACACAGATAATTAATGCAAATTGATCTTCCAGCGTTTATCATCGTTGCAACTTGTGCACACATCTGGCGAGTCAATTCGGTCCTGGTGACAGAAAGTCCAGCTACCAGTAGTCAAGAGAACCTCCTCACTGTTAAGCTTCGCCAAAGCCTTTTTTTTTCCATTCCTCAAACTTCTCTATTTCACATCAAGTGTTCTTTTTCCGTCAAGAAATCCCTGCATACAAAAAAACCCACAACGAGATTTTACCTCATGAACTTTCCAAACTGCGAGCTGGCCTTTCTCTCGCCATTTCACTATTGATCTTCCTTTAAAAAGTATTTGTTCAATTTTTGGGCTGATTTCGTGCGAGCAATCAATGCACAAATTGGCGAGTTTTTATCGGGGTTGAGATATAATTGCAGCAATTAGTTTGGACGCTAAGCGGCTCTGCCGCGCCTCAGGGGAGAGAAGTGAGTTCCAATCTGGCAAGATTTTATTTGTTTTCACACGTCATCTAGCTCGCTAATTCGCTATATATATCTCCGTCTCCCTCTTACTCTGTGTTGTGTGTGTGTGTGTGTGTGTGTGTCTTTCTCTTTCCATTTCTGCCAGGCTCTCTCAATCTCTTCTCTCTCTCTCTCTCTCTCTCTCTCTCTCTCTCTCTCTCTCTCTCTCTCTCTCTCTCTCTCTCTCTCTCTCTCTCTCTCTCTCTCTCTCTTTCTCTCTCTATCTCTCTCTTGTCTTTCTCTCTCGTTCTTGTCTCTTAGTCTCTTCTCTTTCTTGTCTCTTTGTCTCTTTGTCTCTCTCTCTCTCTCTCTCTCTCTCTCTCTCTCTCTCTCTCTCTCTCTCTCTCTCTCTCTCTCTCTCTCTCTCTCTCTTTCTTCTCAGTTTATCTCTTTTTTCCTCTTCCCTCTATATCTCTCTAACCTCTGTTTATCATGCCGACAGGATTGGTTTCACAAAATTAAAAGCAAAATGCTCAGAAGAACAAAGCAAAGATAACTATTTACGAAATGAATCAAACCCTAAACTGGCCTGGTCTAGAACTGCCCGACTTCGGCCAATCTGTCTTCCGCGACAGCTTCAAACAGCTCTCGGTGATGAGCGAAACGAAGGAAAAATTCTAGATGTCATTTCCCTTTAAAAATGCCTGGCTAGTGGTTCTACACAATCTTTAGTTTACAAGGGTACTCTTGTATGCATCTTTATTGTGGAACCACTGCTTCAACAAAATGTATGTTAGCCCCCCTCCCCCCCCCCTTCCGCACACACACGCGTCTCAATAGTCATACATACTCATGTCTTAAAGATCGATGTCGATGTCCTTAATGGTGTTCTAGAGACGTAGAAAGGAAAAGGGGAAATCGACTAAATCTGTATTTTCCAAATCTATTTTAAGAACTTTTTAAAACCATTTGATAAGATTTGCGATTTCCGCAAAAAGTGCAAAATGGGCACTGCCTTTCGGGAATTCTTTTTAGCTGTGCATTGATTTAAACCTACATGATAATGAACTTAAAAAAAAAATCTATAAATAGGTTATGCCTTCACAAAATTAACCAATTTTTTGTATCGACATGATTTTTTTTTGCTTATGAAATTGATTAAAATAATGCTCCAAGAGCATTTGTTTACATTTCAACATCTATTTTGATTGTTTTGTTTATACTACAGATGGACATTGCGGTAAAATAAGAATGGTTCAGTTAACTGGAAATCTAAATAATACACAATTTTAAGAACTGTTCTTGCATGAAATAAAAAAAAAACAACCCTTTATTAAAAGGGGTAACTCTAAATCTTGGAAATAACGATTGAAAGTGTTTAAACGGAGCAGCTATTTCTTACTGATGTTTGAATTTTTAATCAATTTAAACGAAAAAAAAATGTAAAAAATCGATGAATAGGGCAAGGGTACAATGCAGAAGTTTTACAGTAAAGTCTTTCTTCATTGAATGGTGTTGCGATACGACGAGTATCTTAACATTTTCTGATTTTGACTTTTCAAAATATAATTCGTCATCAACACGTATACCGCCAGCTCTTTTGTGCTGGGTCTGACACTGGTAAGACAAATTAAATCATGCTTGAAGCCCCACAGTAATTTGTCTCTTCATTATTTCCTCATTCTCTCAACCTGGACCGGAATGAACAAAAAGAAAATTGAATAAAAACTGGAGGCCTTTGAAATTTTCAACGTGCCCGAGAGGGGGGAAACCGAGTTCCCATTTTTTCTAGTTTCTCAGATTGCACCTCAGATTAAGTTATCCCGGCCCAGGCCCGACACAAGGGTTAGTGGAGGACCTGGTCGCTGTCTCAGCCGATAATCTGCGGCTCTAGATCCCCTGATCTCCGGCCAGTTCTCGGAATCTGGCCCGTCTGCTGGGCCGGCTCCCCTCGCGACCTGGGCTGGGATGAGAGGGTTAACTTAAGGGGGGGAAAAGGGGATAAAGGGGGCTCCACTTGTCACTTCAGTCATCGATTGTGAGAGAGGCCAGAGGCTGAGAGAAAGAGAGAGAGAGAGAGAAATAGAAAGACGCAGAGAGAGAAAGAGAAAGAGAGGGAGAGAGAAATAGAAAGAGGCAGAGAGAGAAAAAGATAGATAGAGAGAGAGAGAGAGAGAGAGAGAGAAATAGAAAGATGCAGAGAGAGAAAAAAAGAGAGAGAGAGAGAGAGAGAGAGAGAGAGAGAGAGAGAGAGGCAAAAAGAGAGAAATAGAAAGAAAGAGACAGACAGACAGACAGACAGACAGACTAACGGAGACAGGCAAAGAGAAAGAGCGATAGAGAAAGAAATTACCGGATGGAGACAAGACAAGTGGAGATTTACCAGATAGTGTGAAATGAGAGACGGAAAGGGAAGTTCACGAGTAGAGAATTCTAATTTACTTGAGTGTTTAGCATCGGGTTTTCGAAGAAAGATGACACCGTTCCAGCATAATGTCAATCCCTAACATAAACTCAAAGATTAGTAATATTTGAAAAGATTTCAGGGATACGCTTAAATCAATTTCAATGGATCTTAGAAAAAATATACAACAGTCACCAACTTGAACTTATGGACAATGAACTCAGAAAAACAATTGCATATGACATAGAAAACTTTTCGCCTTTTTTTTGGCTTCTTCAGTATAGATCTACATAGAAAATCCTAAAGACCTTTTTGTCTATTCCTGAGACGCAGGTAACCGCCACTGGCAAGTCTTCTCTGGAAACTGCGAAGAAGAAGAATTAACTGGTGGTGATTCAGAAACACGGCGTGAGAAATACTGTTCACTGGTATCAGTATATTTTCAGCCTGACGGGGTCCCGTTAAGTGTGGGAACCAGGCTTGAGGTCTCCGCTTTAAAATGAAATGGTTAGATCAACCAATCCATCAGCGAGCTAACTTTCAGCTTTACAGCTCTGCTCAAAACGTTATTTCCGGAGGTGCGTCATCAGTGCCCCATCCTAGGGTTACGGGCGTTAACTCTAGATCGTTAGTCTCAGCCTCGATCTGGGTCCGGATAGAAAACAAAAGGGCTGAAAGGCTTAAACCCGGGTGATTTATGAGGCCTGCAGCCGCTTTGGTTAGGCTCCGGACAAACCTGCTTCAGACCACCGTGAGCCATGAGTGATGGGAGTTGCGTGGAGTCAGGGTCCAGTTAACCTTTTGACCCTCTGGCGTGGGTCACATCCCTCAAGATGAGCCACCGATCTCCTCTCTCTGGAGATAATCTTAGACACCAGTTCCTGGAGGACAAATCGGGTTAGCTGTCTGCTGGGCTGAGTGAGAGCATCCTTGGACCAATTTTGTTTCTTCAAATTTTATATACAACTTGCCTCATACCCGAGAATTTTTTTTTTTTTTTTTGAAACGCCTTTTCCTCTCCATTAACAAAAGGGGTAACAAATATTTACAAAGAACGTTTTAGCTCATGACAAATCAGACTGGATCACTAGTCGTTCAGTCGGTATTTGTTGACTAATGAATTCAATTCGGTTCCAAGTACAATGCGAAAATCCTTACAGACTTGTAAAATAATTTTTGGACCCTGATTTCTAAATTTTAATGAAAAACACCGTTTTTCAGCAAGGAGAATGATCATTGATCATTGAATATACGATAAAGTATCTTCTATCTATTCCCCCCCCCCTCTCTCTCTCTCTCTCTCTCTCTCTCTCTGTCTATCTCTCTCTATATATCTCCCTCTCTCTCTCTCTCTCTCTCTCTTATCTATCTATCTATCTATCTATCTATCTATTTCTCTGTCTCTCTCTGTCTCTCTCTCTCTCTCTCTCTCTCTCTCTCTCTCTCTTATCTATCTATCTATCGATCTATCTATCTATCTATCTCTCTGTCTCTCTCTCTCTGTCTCTTTCTCTCTCTCTCTTTCTCTCTCTCTTTCTCTCTCTCCCTCTCTCTCTCTCTCTCTCTCTCTCTCTCTCTCTGTCTCTTCATCCTTATTATCATCCACAACGCTCACTCACTAAAGATCCTTAGCTGCTACTTTGGCTTCATCATTCTGACCACAGAAGAATGAGAGAGAGAAAACCATCAACCAGAAAACGTTATGTCCAGTCATCAACTTCTTGACAGTGTTAGACCCGGCTATATGTGACCGGTCCTGACCACAGTCCATCACAGTGCGGCCCAACAAGATTAAGACCCAAAATCAAGCACCAATATTTCTGACCACGTACACTTCACAAACAGGCTGGGTTATATTTTTTTTTCACTTTATTAAACTTTCATTCCTCTACATCGTATTATAGTTTAAGAGTTATATTGTCAAACCAGGTAGGGTGAAACTAAAAAATCTGAGATTCAGTGTTAACTAAAACTTTTCCTTTGCAATAAGATGGTGTTTAAACTCACGATCACTATTGTTATAAAATCCAACCTATGGCCGTAATTTAAAAAAAAAAAGAATTAAATTAGGTGGAGGACTAGAAATAACTTGGCAAAGCATAAAAAATTTAGTAGACACAGAGTCCTGAACGAGATGAGAGTGGTGTTTGCGATGAGGAAAAAAAATCAAAGGAACCACCTCGGTATGCAGCCTTTAGGTAAAAGCTATGACCAAGCGTGATATAAAACTAGATCTAGATTTAGGTTTGGCAATATGTAAACCCCCCAGCTCTATATCTAGTTATATAATCAATAACCCGGGAAAATATGATATTCATTTGATCTTTTGAACTTCGCACAAAGCAACAGACTTAGGTAATGTTGGCTCCAAAACTTCTCTCGAACAAGTGAGACGAATGATGAAGAAAAATATTATTAAAAACATTCATTTGTGTGGACATAGTTATCTTTCATCGGTTTTAATATGGGCTTGGTCGGGTGGTTCCTGCCAACTCTACTATGAAAACGAGGATCGTAGCTATGTCTTTAAATTTGAAACAGAGGAAACTTTGCAAGACCATAGAAATGCGGAAAGTTGTGGTGAAGATGTCGGCAAATAAAATTCAAAAGCTAGTCTTTTGTGTCCTCATACTGCCATGTAGGAAATAAAAACGCGTTTGTTCTTTCCCCACTAAAATATTCCATATCGGTCAGCGCCGTGGAAAATGTATTATATTTATTCTTCATGAAATCAGCCGCATGTCCAAAAGGAAAAAAAAAGAATCGAGTGAAAGCTACTGGTCAGAAGCTTCTCGAAATACCCAGCAAAGAATGTTAGCCTTCACACCAAGATTTCCAATCTGGCAGCGACAAACCGGTAGCCATCTTAGCTAGTGCGAAGTGACAATGCAATATAAGATAATTAATTTGCCCACCGGAAGTTGAAGAGGTTCAGGGGCAGGGCATGCAAGGACCGCAACTCTTGAACTCTCCTCCTCCAGCATCACATCATGTAGTCTGAACTCTCTCCAAGGTGTTCCGGTTTGGGGCTGGGGGCACTCGACATGCGTATTCCGTTATTTCCCTCATTTCCCCGGTCAACCTCTCCGGGTTTTTATGTCTCTTTGCCGCATACTTGCTTTTCTTTTCGTTTTATTACGGTTACTTTTATTATTTTCATCGTTGCTTTTCTCAATGCTTTATGTTTTTCGTTGTGTGGTGTAAATCTATTTCTTTTCCCGCCTATACCGTATATTAGAGATTATACTGTACACTCTCTAACACACACAAACACCAATTCACACTCTCTTTTCTCTCGCTGTCTCCCTCTTCCTCTTCCTATCTCTCTCTGTCTCTCTCTGTCTCTCTCTCTCTCTCTCTCTCTCTCTCTCTCTCTCTCCCTCTCTCTCTCTTTTATGCTGATCTTTTATCTCTCTCTTTCTCACTCTGTCTGTCTGTCTGTCTGTCTGTCTTTCTCTCTCTCTCTCTCTCTCTCTCTCTCTCTCTCTCTCTCTCTCTCTCTCTCTCTCTCTCTCTTTCTCTCTCTCTTTAATTTTTCCTTTAGTTAATCTTCCTTCATCCCCTAACCGGATTTGGTCTTTCTCCCTCTTTCTGTTTTAATATTTTTTACGTTATTCTAAGACATAGCCCCTAGTCTTGAATCCATCTGTTTCAGTCTTTCACTCAATCTCCTTGGCTGCCTTTCTACCTTTACCTTTATTAATTTATTCACTATTTGTTTAATTTTTTATACTTACTTTTTTTTTTGTTTAATTTGTTTTTGTTTTTGTATTTTTTTATTTATTTGTATTTTTTTTTTTTTGGTGGGGGGGGGGGGTGTCTTCTTTCTTTTATCTAGTTAAATGTCTGCTTGTTTATCTCCCTTCTATTTATCTTATATCTCTCTTCTTTGCTTCTGAATTACTCTCTCACTCTCTCTCTCTCTCTTCCTCTCTCTGTCTGACTATTTGTCTGTCTCCCCTCCCTCTGTCTGTCTGTCTGTCTGTCTCTACTATCTCTCTCTCTCTCTGACGATCTGTATCTGTCTTCCTCGTGCTGCCTCTCTCTGTCTGTCTCTTGGCCGTCTGTCTCTCCCCCCTCCCTCTCTCTCTCTCTCTCTCTTCGTCTGCCTGTCTCCTCTCTCTCTCTCTCTCTTCGTCTGCCTGTCTCCTCTCTCTCTCTCTCTCTCTCTCTCTCTCTCTCTCTCTGACGATCTGTATCTGCCTTCCTCTTGCTGCCTCTCTCTGTCTGTCTCTTGGCCGTCTGTCTCTCCCCCCTCCCTCTCTCTGCCTCTCTCTTCGTCTGCCTGTCTCCTCTCTCTCTCTCTCTCTCTCTCTCTCTCTCTCTCTTTGTCTTTCTCTCTTTTTGTCACTCTCTTACTCTCTCTCTCTTTGTCTCTCTGTCACTTTATCTCTCTCTCACTATCTCTTTGTTTCTCTCTCTTTGTCTCTCTCTCACTATCTCTTTCTCTCTCTCTCTCTCTCTCTCTCTCTCTCTCTCTCTCTCAACGATCCCTGATCCTCAGCCAGCAGCTTATCTGTGCTGCGGTCAAGAATTGATTGCCAATCTTAGAAAGTGTTCAAGTCATCCCCCAGAACGGATTAGTTGAAAGAAACCTCAGCCGAAGTTGACGCTTCGCTTCTTCCATATTGATTTGACAGCACGGATTTCCAATCAGCTTTAAAGTTCTAGCTGTTGTTATCCTGGCTTTTTAACATATTAAAAAATTAAATTTCAAGAAAATATAACTCTAAAAATTACACACACACACACACTCTCTCTCTCTCTCTCTCTCTCTCTCTCTCTCTCTCTCTCTGTCTGCTCTCTTTCTCTCTCTGTCTATCTATCTATCTATCTCTCTCTTTCTCTCTCTCCCTCTCTGTCTGACTGTCTCTTTGTCTGTCTGTCCTCTCTCTGTCTCTGTCTGTCTGTCTGTCTGTCTGTCTGTCTGTCTGTCTGTCTGTCTCTGTCTGTCTGTCTGTCTGTCTGTCTCTCTCTCTCTCTCTCTCTCTCTCTCTCTCTCTCTCTCTCTCTCTCTCCCTCTTTCTCTTTCTCTCTCTCACTGTGTCAATGTCTCTCTCTCTCTCTCTCTCTCTCTCTCTCTCTCTCTCTCTCTCTCTCTCTCTCTCTATATATATATATATATATATATATATATATATATATGTGTGTGTGTGTGTCAATGTATATATATATATAGATAGATAGATAGATCGACAGATAGATAGATAGATAGGCAGACACAGAGAGAGTGTCAGATATATAAATACATGCATGTGTTATTCTTTTTTTTTTTTCGTAATCACATGAAAAAAAATATTAAAGAAAACATTACTAGTTCGCTTATGATTCAAATAACAGAAGCCTAGTTAGAACTCGTCACAAAAGGTCAGCTGTTACAGGTCTATCTGTTTCCCCGGCCTCTGACCTTCCGCAAATGTATTTTATAATAATTGTAAGTTCTATACTTAGAACATAGATCTACTTAAAAGCTTCAAGGTTATTGTTTAAATAGAAAATTGTTTGGAAATACAAGGCAGTTACTGTTATCGCCTCATTAACAGTCTTCTTGTTCTTCTTGTTCTTCTTGTTCTTCTTCTTGTTCTTGTTCTTCTTCTTCTTCTTCTTCTTCTTCTTCTTCTTCTTCTTCTTCTTCTTCTTCTTCTTCTTCTTCTTCTTCTTCTTCTTCTTCTTCTTCTTCTTCTTTTCTTCCTCCTCCTTCTTTCGGAAAGACAATATTTCCTAGTAGTATCAAAATGCAGGCACATTCAAAAGTATTATGTAGTATTTTTCTTTTTAGGGGAAACAGGGTTCAAAAGGAAATTAATAGCATACAGCTCTAAAAAAAAAAAGACTAAAGGGAAGCAATACAAGCTATCCTTGTTTCTTTTCTCATAAGGACTATATTTTTAATGGTCTCCCTTGATTCTTCCGAAAAAAGCAAATAAGCCCAGCTCTGTGTGGTGAATTTTTTAAACTATAATAATAGCCGGCTAATTGTGTTGAACGCAAACCTATTGATAGATTGTTTCTCTAAAGTTCTTTATTATGTAAGTCTTAATAAATGCGCACCAATAAATTCTGAAAATGCAGTGTACCATTACGCACCATTATGTTCTTTTTGCGGGAATAGCAAGTCATCTTATATGCATTTATAAAGATCTAAAAATAGATTAGGAAAATACAGAATGAGTCAATTTCCCTTATTGCTGTTTCGCCAGCGTGTCAAGGATGCCTCCCCTTGTTTCAAGCCTTGCTAACTGAGTGTCGCGTCTTCCAGTTTAGTATGTTAGGTTGTAGGGCTTGTTTTCTGTTCTTCCATATACGATATTCTTGATCACAGTACTTTGATACTTAAGTGGTAACGCATGCATAAGTCAAGGATAGTTATAGAGGGCAACTTTTGTAGACGATGTTTGTAGAGGATAGTTGTAGAGGTCTGTTGAAGAGGATAGTTGTAGAGAACTTTTGTAGAGGATAGTTGTAGAGGTCTGTTGAAGAGGATAGTTGTAGAGAACTTTTGTAGACGATGTTTGTAGAGGATAGTTGTAGAGGTCTGTTGAAGAGGATAGTTGTAGAGAACTTTTGTAGACGATGTTTGTAGAGGATAGTTGTAGAGGTCTGTTGAAGAGGATAGTTGTAGAGAACTTTTGTAGACGATATTTGTAGAGGATAGTTGTAGAGGTCTGTTGAAGAGGATAGTTGTAGAGAACTTTTGTAGACGATGTTTGTAGAGGATAGTTGTAGAGGTCTGTTGAAGAGGATAGTTGTAGAGAACTTTTGTAGACGATGTTTGTAGAGGATGGTTGTAGAGGTCTGTTTAAGAGGATAGTTGTAGAGAACTTTTGTAGAGGATAGTTGTAGAGGTCTGTTGAAGAGGATAGTTGTAGAGAACTTTTGTAGACGATATTTGTAGAGGTCTGTTGAAGAGGATAGTTGCAGAGAACTTTTGTAGAGGATAGTTGTAGAGGTCTGTTGAAGAGGATAGTTGTAGAGAACTTTTGTAGACGATGTTTGTAGAGGATAGTTGTAGAGGTCTGTTGAAGAGGATAGTTGTAGAGAACTTTTGTAGAGGATAGTTGTAGAGGTCTGTTGAAGAGGATAGTTGTAGAGAACTTTTGTAGACGATATTTGTAGAGGATAGTTGTAGAGAACTTTTGTAGACGATGTTTGTAGAGGATAGTTGTAGAGAACTTTTGTAGAGGATAGTTGTAGAGGTCTGTTGAAGAGGATAGTTGTAGAGAACTTTTGTAGACGATATTTGTAGAGGATAGTTGTAGAGGTCTGTTGAAGAGGATAGTTGTAGAGAACTTTTGTAGACGATGTTTGTAGAGGATAGTTGTAGAGGTCTGTTGAAGAGGATAGTTGTAGAGAACTTTTGTAGACGATATTTGTAGAGGATAGTTGTAGAGGTCTGTTGAAGAGGATAGTTGTAGAGAACTTTTGTAGACGATGTTTGTAGAGGATAGTTGTAGAGGTCTGTTGAAGAGGATAGTTGTAGAGAACTTTTGTAGACGATGTTTGTAGAGGATAGTTGTAGAGGTCTGTTGAAGAGGATAGTTGTAGAGAACTTTTGTAGAGGATAGTTGTAGAGGTCTGTTGAAGAGGATAGTTGTAGAGAACTTTTGTAGACGATATTTGTAGAGGTCTGTTGAAGAGGATAGTTGCAGAGAACTTTTGTAGAGGATAGTTGTAGAGGTCTGTTGAAGAGGATAGTTGTAGAGAACTTTTGTAGACGATGTTTGTAGAGGATGGTTGTAGAGGTCTGTTGAAGAGGATAGTTGAAGAGAACTTTTGTAGAGGATAGTTGTAGAGGTCTGTTGAAGAGGATAGTTGTAGAGAACTTTTGTAGACGATATTTGTAGAGGTCTGTTGAAGAGGATAGTTGCAGAGAACTTTTGTAGAGGATAGTTGTAGAGGTCTGTTGAAGAGGATAGTTGTAGAGAACTTTTGTAGACGATATTTGTAGAGGATAGTTGTAGAGGTCTGTTGAAGAGGATAGTTGTAGAGAACTTTTGTAGACGATATTTGTAGAGGATAGTTGTAGAGGTCTGTTGAAGAGGATAGTTGTAGAGAACTTTTGTAGACGATATTTGTAGAGGATAGTTGTAGAGGTCTGTTGAAGAGGATAGTTGTAGAGAACTTTTGTAGACGATGTTTGTAGAGGATAGTTGTAGAGGTCTGTTGAAGAGGATAGTTGTAGAGAACTTTTGTAGACGATGTTTGTAGAGGATAGTTGTAGAGGTCTGTTGAAGAGGATAGTTGTAGAGAACTTTTGTAGACGATGTTTGTAGAGGATAGTTGTAGAGGTCTGTTGAAGAAGATAGTTGTAGAGAACCTTTGTAGACGATGTTTGTAGAGGATAGTTGTAGAGGTCTGTTGAAGAGGATAGTTGTAGAGAACTTTTGTAGACGATGTTTGTAGAGGATAGTTGTAGAGAACTTTTGTAGAGGATAGTTGTAGAGGTCTGTTGAAGAGGATAGTTGTAGAGAACTTTTGTAGACGATATTTGTAGAGGATAGTTGTAGAGGTCTGTTGAAGAGGATAGTTGTAGAGAACTTTTGTAGACGATGTTTGTAGAGGATAGTTGTAGAGGTCTGTTGAAGAGGATAGTTGTAGAGAACTTTTGTAGACGATGTTTGTAGAGGATAGTTGTAGAGGTCTGTTGAAGAGGATAGTTGTAGAGAACTTTTGTAGACGATGTTTGTAGAGGATAGTTGTAGAGGTCTGTTGAAGAAGATAGTTGTAGAGAACCTTTGTAGACGATGTTTGTAGAGGATAGTTGTAGAGGTCTGTTGAAGAGGATAGTTGTAGAGAACTTTTGTAGACGATGTTTGTAGAGGATAGTTGTAGAGGTCTGTTGAAGAGGATAGTTGTAGAGGTCTGTTGAAGAGGATAGTTGTAGAGAACTTTTGTAGACGATATTTGTAGAGGATAGTTGTAGAGGTCTGTTGAAGAGGATAGTTGTAGAGAACTTTTGTAGACGATGTTTGTAGAGGATAGTTGTAGAGGTCTGTTGAAGAGGATAGTTGTAGAGAACTTTTGTAGACGATGTTTGTAGAGGATAGTTGTAGAGGTCTGTTGAAGAGGATAGTTGTAGAGAACTTTTGTAGACGATGTTTGTAGAGGATAGTTGTAGAGAACTTTTGTAGAGGATAGTTGTAGAGGTCTGTTGAAGAGGATAGTTGTAGAGAACTTTTGTAGACGATATTTGTAGAGGATAGTTGTAGAGGTCTGTTGAAGAGGATAGTTGTAGAGAACTTTTGTAGACGATGTTTGTAGAGGATAGTTGTAGAGGTCTGTTGAAGAGGATAGTTGTAGAGAACTTTTGTAGATGATGTTTGTAGAGGATAGTTGTAGAGGTCTGTTGAAGAGGATAGTTGTAGAGAACTTTTGTAGACGATGTTTGTAGAGGATAGTTGTAGAGGTCTGTTGAAGAAGATAGTTGTAGAGAACCTTTGTAGACGATGTTTGTAGAGGATAGTTGTAGAGGTCTGTTGAAGAGGATAGTTGTAGAGAACTTTTGTAGACGATGTTTGTAGAGGATAGTTGTAGAGGTCTGTTGAAGAGGATAGTTGTAGAGGTCTGTTGAAGAGGATAGTTGTAGAGAACTTTTGTAGACGATATTTGTAGAGGATAGTTGTAGAGGTCTGTTGAAGAGGATAGTTGTAGAGAACTTTTGTAGACGATGTTTGTAGAGGATAGTTGTAGAGGTCTGTTGAAGAGGATAGTTGTAGAGAACTTTTGTAGACGATGTTTGTAGAGGATAGTTGTAGAGGTCTGTTGAAGAGGATAGTTGTAGAGAACTTTTGTAGACGATATTTGTAGAGGATAGTTGTAGAGGTCTGTTGAAGAGGATAGTTGTAGAGAACTTTTGTAGACGATGTTTGTAGAGGATAGTTGTAGAGGTCTGTTGAAGAGGATAGTTGTAGAGAACTTTTGTAGACGATGTTTGTAGAGGATAGTTGTAGAGGTCTGTTGAAGAGGATAGTTGTAGAGAACTTTTGTAGACGATGTTTGTAGAGGATAGTTGTAGAGGTCTGTTGAAGAGGATAGTTGTAGAGAACTTTTGTAGAGGATAGTTGTAGAGGATAGTTGTAGAGGTCTGTTGAAGAGGATAGTTGTAGAGGATAGTTGTAGAGGATAGTTGTAGAGGATAACTTTTGTAGACGATATTTGTAGAGGTCTGTTGAAGAGGATAGTTGTAGAGAACTTTTGTAGACGATGTTTGTAGAGGATAGTTGTAGAGGTCTGTTGAAGAGGATAGTTGTAGAGGATATTTGTAGACGATGTTTGTAGAGGATAGTTGTAGAGGTCTGTTGAAGAGGATAGTTGTAGAGGTCTGTTGAAGAGGATAGTTGTAGAGGATATTTGTAGAAAAAATTGTTATGAATGTAAATGCATGTTTTATAAGGAACGGGACTATCCGTTCTTTCGTCTAGTTTTGTTTACTTAATTATGATGTCACCTTTACTGAAAGGATTTTGTTAGAATGCGCAAAATCGGGTAATTCTTCATTCTCTGAACCTATATAAAGATACATTTATTTGTTATCAATTCCCACAAAAAAGTATCTAAAGTTGCTCTGTCTAGCGGGAATTTGTAGATCCCCATTTATTGCCTTAAAAAGATATATACATAGATTCCTTTATTTCGATATGTGTTATTATTTTATTCTATTCTCGTGATCACATGAAAGAATATGCGAATATTACTTGTTTGCCACTGGTTGTTAAACAAAAGAGTCTGAAAAAGAAATGATGCGAAATAACAGAAAAATAACAAAAATTTTCTCCCAGACAATCTGATAGCAAGTTTAAACGACACAAAACTCGCCATCACGCTGTTACCTCTCAGTACTATCTATTTCATTTGATTTTGAGAAACAAAGTGTCGGGTTAAATAGAACTAGAATGGATCCAAAGGTCCAAAGATTTTCTTGTTACTTGTCCTTTTAAAAGCTTATTACAAAGTTATGGATTCTCAGAATTAGTGCATGAAGGTCCACTGCCTACCGGGAATCCAATTTGTGGTCTTTTTTTAAAATATATCTGCTTGATAACGAATTTTTTCAAAGATCTCTAAAAAAAAATATTTGGACGCTGCGAAATTCACCAGCTATGCTCATTCGAATAAGAATAACTAGCTAATTTCAGGAAATCCAAATCTACTTATAAATCCTTTTAAAACTTCATAATTAAACCAGGTAGGTTTAGATGAGTGCGCAGCCAAGAATTCCCGCAAGGCGCTGCGACCTTTAAGCACATTTTGCTGGTGTTCATAGCTATCTTATAGGCTTTTATAGGATCTGAAAATAGACTTAGAGAGTACAAAATTAGAGATTTCTTTTATAGGGTTTTTGACAAAGTTGTGCTGCTCGAAAAAGAAAGCTTTTGTACACCGGAATCAAGTCAGGACCGAGGACACCTGGAGGAACCCATCCTAAATCTCGAACCTGAATGGCGCAATTTTCGATCCAAAGATTAATCCTAAGTTCACACTTTCACCATAGAAAGAACTAAATTTTGAGTAAAGATTTAACAGGGACTGGTGCTAAATTGGTGAAAGACACTAAAAACTTAGGTCACGCCAGTAATTTTTTTATAAATATATATTTTCTTTTAACCAAGCAAAAAATAAATAAATAAATAAATAAAAAAAATAAATAAAATCCAACACCGCCAAATACGAATGCATTGATTTCCTCAGAATAATTTGATGACTTCTGGGAAATGTTATTATCTTGGCTTGTAAAGACGGGACTGTATTCAGCCCCGAAAATTTGATTTTGTCCTGAGAGTATATATCAAAGGGGGCCTCATAAATACTTGTTTTATTTTCAGCACAATAATTGTTGTCTTAAACTAGTGATAGGAAAAAATGTCTCAAGTTCGTGGAACAACCTCACGTCTATTCTTGAGAAATAACAGAGATGACGCTGTTTGTCATTGCACCCTCATGTGAGTTTGTGCCCGCTTCATTTGGGGAGACTGACCAACTCCTTGTGGGTTGTTTGGTTTTTTCTTGTTGATATTATGGAACAGCTAGAAGACTTGTAAGAATGAGATAAAGGTATTCATATTGCATAGGTATGCACATATAAACGATATGTAAATATGCCAATAGAAGCAATACATAACTATGGCTATATAAACAACACATAACTATAGCTATAGAATCAATACATAACTATGGCTATATAAACAACACATAACTATAGCTATAGAATCAATACATAACTATGGCTATATAAACAACACATTACTATAGCTATAGAATCAATACATAACTATGGCTATATAAACAATACATAACTATAGCTATAGAATCAATACATAACTATGGCGATATAAACAATACATAAGCATGCCGATATAAACAATACATAACTATAGCGATAGAATCAATACATAACTATACCGTATACATAACTCTAGCGATAGAATCAATACATAACCATAGCGATATAAGCAATACATAACTATAGCGATAGAATCAATACATAACTAAAGCTATTAAATCAATACATAACTCTTCCGATATACACATTACATAATTAAAGCGATATAAACAATACATAACTATGGCGATATAAACAATACAGAACTATGCCGATATAAACTATACATAACTATAACTATAGAATCAATTTATAACTATACCGATATAAACAATACATAACTTTGGCGATAAAATCAATACATAACTATGCCGATATAAACAATACATAACTATGGAGATAGAATCAATACATAACTATGCCGATATAAACAATACATAACTATTGCGATAGAATCAATACATAACTATGCGTATTAAAACAATACATAAAGATGGTGCTATAAACAATCTATAAATATGGCGATATAATCAATACATAACTAATCCGATATAAACAATACATAACTATAGCGACAAAAACAATATTATACCCTGATTCTCTCTGACTTTGGTTCTCTTCAGAATTTTCAATCCGACAGAGTTTGTGGTACTGAGATTTCCTTGATTCCTTGCTAGTTGTTGGGTTCAAAGTTTTTCTAACACAGCGAGATTGGTCACCTCTACTGCAAATCTAAATATGCTGTCATTTTTCTCAGAAATATTTTTTTGGCCCATACAGGACCAAATCAATTGTTTCGAAACAAAAGATCAACGGCTGTGCTAATATAACCCTCCCACACGATTTTTTTTAAGAATTCGGCAAAAAAAGTATTCTTCAAAAATTTTGAATTTCTCGCAAATCAGATTGATATTTCCTAAAAGCTTACATTGTCTGATATTCTTTATTTTCTACTTTTCTTGCTGTACATGATGTAGGGTTTATGCGTGGAAGTACTGTACACATTCTCATAATTTGCGCTTTCTTGTCATTCTTCGTCATTGGTAAAAGTACATAAGTGCATCCGAGCACACAAAAAAAAGGAAGAAAAAAAAAGCACAATACCAAGGTGCTTCAGGGAGAACACAGGAGACAATCTCAAAAAAGAAAAACAAAGGAAAAAAAACAGACAGAATTGAAAATGAACCAAATACAAAACAAAAAACAAAATAAACAAAAAAAAAAAGTAACAAACAAAGAAAAAAAAACGATTATTTTTTCGATCAGGAGTAGCCACACCTCGATCAGCTGACAGCAGATAAAAACAGCCATGACGTGAAAGTAAACCAGCCTTTGTATATCTGGAGTTACATTGATCTATTAATAGTAGTAGTAGTAGTAGTAGTAGTAGTAGTAGTAGTAGTAGTAGTAGTAGTAGTAGTAGTAGTAGTAGTAGCAATAATAATAATAATAACGTGAAAGTAATAATAATAATAATAATAATAATATCTACTACTATTAGTTACTACTGACTATTAATAGTAGTAGTAGTAGTAGTAGTAGTAGTAGTAGTAGTAGTAGTAGTAGTAGTAGTAGTAGTAGTAGTAGTAGTAGTAGAAGCAGCAGCAGCAGAAGCAGCTGCTTCTACTACTACTAGTATTACTAGTAGTAGTAGTAGTAGTAGTAGTAGTAGTAGTAGTAGTAGTAGTAGTAGTAGTAGTAGTAGTAGTAGTAGTAGTAGTAGTAGTTAGCACAGAACGACGCTCAGAAAACACATAATTGTTCAGCCCATCAGTTCTTTTAACAACATAGTTGAACTGTCCAATTCTAATAGTGAAACGAAATAGGTTATTTTGGCACTTAATGCAACGCTTTGTTTTCTTCTATTACTCGCCCCGCACCCCACCACGGTCCTATGGGGAAGTTATTACTCACTGGGGCTAGCACTTACATTAGAGGAAGGGTTTCAAGATGTTCTCACAATTCAAAGAGCAGGCGGGTTCAAGTACTGAAGATCGACCCCCAAGTCAAATTATAGACAGAGAGAGAGAGAGAGAGAGAGAGAGAGAGAGAGAGAGAGAGAGACAGACAGACAGACAGACAGACAGACAGACAGACAGACAGACAGGCAGGCGACACATGCCTCTGGTCACATACTCCTGGATACACTCATGGTATCTCTACTGGTGCTGCAGAGTTATAGCGGATCGCACACAGGTCACATAGCTAGAACAAGATAAGGTGAGATAGATGCAGAGAGGGAGGGGGGAAGAGATAGAGAGAGAGAGAGAGACAGGAGAGAGAGACAGACAGACAGACAGACAGACAGACAGACAGACGACACATGCCTCTGGTCACATACTCCTGGATACACTCTTGGTATCCGTACTGGTGCTGCAGAGTTATAGCTGATCACACACAGGTCACATAGCTAGAACAAGATAAGGTGAGATAGATGCAGAGAGGAAGGGAGGAAGAGACAGACAGACAGACAGGCGACACATGCCTCTGGTCACATACTCCTGGATACACTCTTGGTATCCGTACTGGTGCTGCAGAGCTATAGCTGATCACACACAGGTCACATAGCTAGAACAAGATAAGGTGAGATAGATGCAGAGAGGGAGGGAGGAAGAAAGAGAGACAGAGAGAGACAGAGACAGAGACAGACAGACTGAGACAGACAGACAGACAGACAGACAGACAGACAGAGAAAGAGGGGAGAAACAGACAGACAGATAGGAGAATAATGAAAGAGATAATAGAGGGAGAGAGAGGGCGAGAGTGACAGACAGACAGAGAAAGAGAGATAGAAACACACAGACAGAAAGGAGAATAATGAGAGAGATAGGAGAGGGAGAGACAGACAGACAGACAGACAGAGAAAGAGAGATAGAAACACATAGACAGAATGGAGAATAATGAGAGAGATAGGAGAGGGAGAGAGAAAGAGAGACAGACAGACAGACAGACAGAGAAAGAGAGATAGAAACACACAGACAGAAAGGAGAATAATGAGAGAGATAGGAGAGGGAGAGAGAAAGAGAGACAGACAGACAGGCAGACAGAGAAAGAGAGATAGAAACATACAGACAGAAAGGAGAATAATGAGAGAGATAGGAGAGGGAGAGAGAAAGAGAGACAGACAGACAGGCAGACAGAGAAAGAGAGATAGAAACACACAGACAGAAAGGAGAATAATGAGAGAGATAGGAGAGGGAGAGAGAAAGAGAGACAGACAGACAGGCAGACAGAGAAAGAGAGATAGAAACACACAGACAGAAAGGAGAATAATGAGAGAGATAGGAGAGGGAGAGAGAGACAGACAGACAGAGAAAGAGAGATAGAAACACACAGACAGAAAGGAGAATAATGAGAGAGATAGGAGAGGGAGAGAGAAAGAGAGACAGACAGACAGGCAGACAGAGAAAGAGAGATAGAAACAGAGACAGAAAGGAGAATAATGAGAGAGATAGGAGAGGGAGAGAGACAGACAGACAGAGAAAGAGAGATAGAAACAGACAGAAAGGAGAATAATGAGAGAGATAGGAGAGGGAGAGAGAAAGAGAGACAGACAGACAGAGAAAGAGAGATAGAAACACACAGACAGAAAGGAGAATAATGAGAGAGATAGGAGAGAGAGAGAGAGAGAGAGACAGACAGATAGGAAGACAGAGAGACCCGGATGCAGGCCTTCAGGAAACACATCTTAATAATAAAAGCACAGTTTATAAATCACATTTTGGATCTATTTTCTTTCGAATCATAAGAAAACTTCCACAAGCAGTTAGATCATAGACGCTTCAGGATGTAACGGTCCTTCTAGACTTAACACCCATACATTTTCTGACAGAGCCTAAAATAATTTCACATTTCTGTTAGAGAATGGTTCACTTATTACATAATCTGTCAGTTTCTGGGGACAGACCAGGCGGTAAAGTAGCCAGAAAATGCGGCCCTGCCGCTTAGCAAGTGGTCAGTTTTTGGTGCTGACGTGCTTCCATGACCCAGTAGATAGAAAACCTCCACAGAACAATATCCCAAACACTTAAGGTGTGCACTTTTCCTCTCTGTATATAGAAATCTGTAGGTGTACATAAGTGGCGCACCCTGACACCTGTCACTGATGAAATACTAAACAGAATTTCATTTTCTTATCTGCTGAACAATGGCCTTAAAACAATAAAATTCTGATGAAATTATAGTTGTTATTGCAAGAAGCAAAATCTCGAAAAATGCAAAAACAATAAAACTTTTGTCTTTTTGTTCAATGCACTACTCAGTAAATTCCAAAGTACGGTTCGGCGAAATCTTGGTAACACATTTCACACAAAAAATTGTTAGTACTTAAAATATCTCTCTCTCTCTCTCTCTCTCTCTCTCTCTCTCTCTCTCTCTCTCTCTCTCTCTCTCTCTCTCTCTCTCTCTCTCTCTCTCTCTCTCTCTCTTTCTTTCTCTGTCTTCCCATATCTTCATCTCTCTTTTTAACTTTACTCTCTGTCTGTCTGTCTCTCTCCCTCTCTCTCTCTCTCTCTCTCTCTCTCTCTCTCTCTCTCTCTCTCTCTCTCTCTGTCTATCTATCTATCTATCTCTATCTCTCTTTTCTCTTTCTTTCTCTCTCGTTTTTTAACTCTTACACTTTTTCCTTCTCTCTCAAAAACTTTCTTGGCAATTTAGACTGCAGATCTATCTAGAAAGTCAGATTTTATATACACAGTAGGTATTATGTAAACAAAAACAATAGCAATAACAATTAGTGCTTAGAAGAAGCCACGGACTAATTCCAAGATGGATAATACGAGTGAAATAACGAACGTCATAAAATAAAAAAAAAAAAAATTAAAATGTATGTATACAACAATAACAATACCTGCGGACATTTCTAACTTACAACATCTACGAAGTCGCAAAGGGTCCTGCTGGAAACTGAGCTGAAAAAAAAAATAAAATAGATCATAGGGATTTTTTGAAAAACCAATACTAGATCAAATTCCCGATTTTACGTTCGCTCTTTGTTTAAGTTTGCGAAAAACACATATTCCAAAAATCATAAAGAAGCAATGGCGATCAGAGATAAGATCATAAAGAAGCAATGGCGATCAGAGATAAGATCATAAAGAAGCAATGGCGATCAGAGATAAGATCATAAAGAAGCAATGGCGATCAGAGATAAGATCATAAAGAAGCAATGGCGAT
>JAWDGP010006983.1:0-14032 GCA_033675545.1 Elysia crispata
TACAACTACAACTACAGTAAGTACAAATACAACTACAACTACAACAAGTACAAGTACAACTACAACAAGTACAATTACAACGACAACAAGCACAACTACAACTACAACTACAACAAGTAAAACTACAAATACAACAATTACAAGTACAACTACAATTAAAACTACAACAAGTACAATTACAACTACAACAAGTACAAGTACAACTACAAAAAGTACAACTACAAGTACAACAAGTACAAATACAAGTACAAGTACAAATACAACAAGAATTACTACAACTACAACTAGAATCAGAACTATAAAAGTACAAATACAAGTACGAGGGCAGGCTGATAATTTAGTTCCGTTTGCTAATAACTAGGTCAATTTTCGTCACATCGACCTAAAATTTTATACATATCCTCTCAAACCATTTTTCTAGACTTAACTATAACAACAAGTTTGTGTGACGTCATTCGTGCTCATAATGCAGTGACGCGCAACACAGTATGTGGTAGCCATGTTTATGAGACAATGGCGACTTCCAATGACCTTCTCATCAAACAGCGCTCTGTTATCGAGTTTTTGGCAGCTGAGGGATGTTCTACTGCAAACATTCATGCAAGAATGAAGACAGTTTATGGTGAAATGTGCATTTCAGAATGTGCAGTTCGCAAATGGGTGAGAATTTTTAAAGGGGAAGACCCCAGAGAGACAATTCTGCGTGATCGAAAGCGTTCGGGTAGGCCCCTTTCCGCATCGGACACGGCTCATCGAGAGAAAGTTGACTGCATGATTAGAGCTAATCGAAGGGTCAAACAAAAGGAAATTGCAGATGAAGTAGGCATTTCGAAAGAACGAGTGCACCATATCGCCACAACTGTACTGAGTTACCGAAAAGTCTCTGCCCGTTGGGTCCCAAGACAGCTCACTGTAGAGATGAAAGCGCAGAGAAAGGACATGTGTACTCAACTCTTAGAGCGTTACAATGCAGAAGGAGAAGCATTTCTGCAACGCATTGTGACTAGAGACGAATCCTGGGTCCACCACTAAGATCCAGAATGTAAAGCCCAATCGATGGAGTATAGGCACAAAACTTCTCCAAGTCCAAGGAAGTTCAAGGTTGTTGCCTCTGCAAGAAAGGTCTTGTTCACCGTTTTCTGGGACATGGAGGGAGTGGTCCACATGGAATTTCTGGAGCAAGGGCAAACTGTGAACTCTGAGCGATATATTTCAACACTCCGAGCTCTCAAACTCCGACTCAGACGTATTCGGCGTGATAAGGACTCAATCCTGCAACACGACAATGCGCGCCCGCACACCAGTCGCCAAACTCAGGACGCCTTAAGGCAGCTGGAACTTACGACCCTACCTCACCCTGCATACAGCCCCGATCTTGCCCCCTCTGACTATTATTTGTTTCCCCAACTCAAGAAGTACCTGAAGGGCCATCACTATGACAATGATGAGGAAGTTATCGCAGATGTTCGCAGGTGGTGCCGTGGACAGCCGTCTGAATTCTTCGCTGACGGCGTGAGCCAAATAATGAAACGTTGGATGCGGTGTGTTGATCGCGACGGTGACTACATCGAAAAATAGAGTGCTAACTATGTAGCTGAGATATTAAGCTTTCGTTTGACGTATTGTTTATGTATATGCTGTGAAAAATTAAAAAGTTATGATTAAACGGAACTTAATTATCAGCCTGCCCTCGTACAACAAGTACAAGTGCAACAATAACTACAACAAGTACAACTACAACTACAACTAGAACAAGTACACCTACAACTACAACAAGTACAACTACAACTACAACAAATACAAGTACAACTACAACTACAACAAGTACAACTACAACTACAACTAAAAGAAATACAACTACAACTACAACAAGTACAAGTACAACTACAACTACAACAAGTACAACAAAAACTACAACTACAACAAGTACAACTACAACTAAAACAACAACTACAACTACAAAAAGTACAAGTACAACTAGAACTACAACTACAAGTGCAAGTACATGTACAACAACATTAACAATTACAACTACAAGTACAAGTACAACTACAACTACCACAACTACAACTACAACTACAATAAGTACAACTACAATTACAACTACAACAATACAACTACAACTACAAAAAGTACAAATACAACTACACCTACAACAAGAACAATTTAAACTACAACAAGTACAACTACAACTACAATAAGTACAAGTACAACTACAATTACAACAAGTATAACTACAACTAAAACTACAACTAGTAAAACTACAACTGCAACAAGTACAAATACAAGTACAACAAGTACAAGTACAAGTACAACTACAAAAAGAATAAGTAAAACTACAAATACAATAAGTATTAATACAACTACAACTAGATTACAACCATTACAACAAGTACAAGTACAATTACATTTACAACAAAGACAAAATAAAACTACAACTACAACAAGTACACCTACAACTACAACAAGCACAACTACAACTACAACAAGTACTAGTACACCTACAACTACAACAAGTACAAGTAAAATTACAACAAGTACAAGTACAACTACAACTACAAAAAGTACAAGTACAAATATAACAACAACAAGTACACATAAAACTAGAACTACAAAAAGTACAACTGCAACTACAACTACAACAAGTATAAGCACAACAACAACTACAACTACAACAAGTATAACTACAACTACAACAAGTACAACTGAAACTACAACAGGAACAACTACAACTAAAACAAGTACAACTACAACTACAACAAGTACAAGTACAACTATAACTACAACAAAGACAAGTACAACTACAACTACAACATTTACACTTACAACTAAAACAAGCAAAACTACAACTACAACTACACAAGTACAACTACAACTACTACAAGTACACCTACAGCTACAACAAGTTCAACTACAACTACAACTACAACAAGTGCAACAACAACTACAACTACAACAAGTATAACTACATCTACAACAAGTACAAGTACAATTACAACTACAACAACGACAAGAAAAACTACAACTGCAACAAGTACACCTACAACTACAACAAACACAACTACAACTACAATTACAATAAGTACAAATACAACTAAAACAAGTACAAGTATAACTGCAACTAAAAGAAGTACAAGTACAACTAAAACAAATTAAACTTAACTACAACAAGTACAAGTACAACTAAAACAACAACAAAGACAAGTACAACTACAAATAAAACAGTACACCGACAACTACAACTACAACTACAACAAGTTCAACTACATCTACAACAAGAACAACTACAAGTACAACAAGTACAACTATAAGTACAAAAAGTACAAGTACAAGTACAACTACAACAAGTATAAGTACAACTACAACTACAACAAGTATTACTACAACTGCAACAAGAACTCAAACTAAAAAAAAACAAGTACAACTACAACTTGAACTACAACAAGTATAAATACAACTACAACTACAACAAGGACAACTACAACTACAACTACAACAAGTACAACTACAACTACAACAAGTACAACTATAACTACAACAAGTACAAGTACAACTAAAACAACAACAAAGACAAGTATAACTACAAATAAAACAGTACACCGACAACTACAACTACAACTACAACAAGTACAACTACATCAACAATTAAAACTACAACAAGTACAACTACTACTACATTTACAACAAATACAACTACAACTACAACAAAGACAACTACAACTATAACAAGTATAAGTACGACTAAAACTAGAACTACAACAAGTACAACTACAATTACAACTACAACTGCAAATGCAACAAGTAAAACTACAACTATAACATATAGAACGACAAGTACAAGAAGTACAAGTACAAGTGCAACTACAACTACAACAAAAACAATTTAATCTACAACAAGTACAACTAGAACTACAACAAATGGAACTACGACTACAACAAGTACAATCAGACCTACAACTACAACAAATACAACTACAACTACAAGTTTACGAATAACTACAACTACAACAAGTACAACTACAACTACAACAAGTACAAATACAACTACAACTACAACTAGTACAAGTACAATTACAATTACTATAAGTACAACAACTGCAAAAAGTACAACTACAAGCACATTAAGTACAAGTACAACTACAACTAAAACAAGTACAAAAACAACTACAACTATAACAAGTACAACTACAATTACAGCAAGTACAAGTACAACTACAACTACAACTACAACAAAGACAACTACAACTACTACTACAACAAGTACAACTTTACAACTACAAGAAGTATAACTACAAGTACAACTGAAACAAGTACAAAAAAAACTACAACTATAACAAGTACAACTACAACTACAACAAGTACAAGTACAACTACAACTACAACAAGTACGACTATAACTACAAGAAGTACAACCACATCTACAACTACAACTATAAAAGGTACAAATACAACTACAACAAGTACAAGTACAACTACAACAAGTACAACTACAACTAAGACTAAACAAGTTCAACTACAACTACATCCACAACAAGTACAACTACAACTACAACTACAAGAAGTAAACTACAACTACAACAAGTACAACTACAACTACAACAAGTATAACTACAACTACAACTACAACAAGTACAAGTATAAATACAACTACAACAAGTGCATTAAGAACTACAACAAGTGCAACTATAACTACAACTACAACAAGTACAACTACAACAGTTACAACTACAATTATAACTACAACAGTACTACTACAACTACAACAAGTACAAGTACGACTACAATTACAAAAAATACAAGTACAACTACAACTACAACCTGTACTAGTACAAATACAACTACAACTACAACAACAGTAAGTACAACTACAACTACAACTACAACAAGTACAACTACAACTACAACAAGTACAACTACAACTACAAAAAGTGCAAGTACAAATACAACTACAACAAGTACAACTACAACTACAACTACAAAAGTACAACTACAACAAGTACAACTACAACTACAACAAGTACAACTACAACTACAACAAGGACAACTCCAACTACAACTCCAACAAGTACAACTACAACTACAACTACAACAAGTACAACTACAACTACAACTACAACAAGTACAAGTACAACTACAACTACAACAAGTACAACTAAATCAGGTAGAACTACAAGTACAACTAGAACTATAACAAGTACAATTACAAGTACAACTACAACTACAACAAGGAAAACTACAAGTACTACTACAAAAAGTAAGTACAACTACAAACTACAACTACAAGTACAACTACAACTACAATTACAACAAGTTCAACTACAACTACAATTACAAAAAGTAAAACTACAACTACAACTACAGATACAAGTACAACTACAACAAGTACAACTACAACAAGTACAACTACAACTATAACTACAACAAGTACAACTATAACTACAACTAAAACAAGTACAAGTACAACTACAACTACAACAAGTACAAGTACAACTACAACTACAACAAGTACCACTACAATTACAACTACAACAAGTACAACTACAACTACAACAAGTACAAGTACAACTACAACTACAACAAGTACAACTACAACTACAACAAGTACAATTACATTTACAATACAACAAGTATCACTACAACTACAATCACAACAAATAAAACTACAAATACAACAAGTACAACTACAACTACAACAGGTAAAACTACAACTACAACCACAACAAGATCAACTACAACTACAAGAAGTACAAGTACAACTACACCAAGTGCAACTAAAACTAGAAGTACAACTACAAAAGGTAAAACTACAAGTACAATTACAACTACGACAAGTACAAGTACAACTACAACTACAACAAGGAAAAGTACAAGTGCAACTACAACTACAACTACAACAAGTACATGTACAAGCACAACTACAAGAAGTACAAACACAACTAAAACTACAACAAGTACAACTACAAAAAGTACAAATATAACTACAACAGGTACAACTACAACAATACAAGTACAACGACAACTACAACAAGTACAACTACAACTACAAAAAATACAAGTACAACTACAACAAGTACAACTACAATTACAACTACAACAAAAAGTACAAGTACAACTACAAGTACTACAACAAGTACAACTACAACTACAACAGATAACTACAACTACAGAAAGTACAAGGACAACTGCAACAAGTAGAACTACAAGTACAATAAGTACAAGTACAACTACAGCTATAAAAAGTACAACTACAACTACAACTACAACAAGTACAAGTACAACTACAACGACAACAAGTACAACTACAACAAGTTTAACTACAACTAGAACATGTAAAAGTACAACTACAAAAAGTACAACTACAACAAAACAAATACAACTACTACTACAACAAGTACAACTACAAGTACAACTACAAAAAAATACAACTACAACTACAACAATTACAAATAGAAATACAACTAAAAAAAGTGAAAATATAACTACAAATACAACAAGTGTAACTACAACTACAACTACAACAAGTACAACTACAACTACAACAAGTACAAGTACAACTACAACAAGTACAACTACAACTACAACTACAACAAGTACAAGTACAACTACAACTACAACAAGTACAAGTACAACTATAACTACAACAAGTACAACTACAACTACAACTACAACAAGTACAACTACAACAAGTACAACTACAACTACAACTACAACAAGTACAACTACAACTACAACAAGTACAACTACAACTACAACTACAACAAGTACAAGTACAACTACAACTACAACAAGTACAACTACAACTACAACAAGTACAACTACAATTAAAACTACAACAAGTACAACTACAACTACAAGTACAACAAGTACAACTACAACTACAACTACAACAAGTACAACTACAACAAGTACAACTACAACTACAACTACAACATGTACAACTACAACTACAACAAGTACAAGTTCAAGTACAACTACAACAAGTACAACTACAACTACAACAAGTACAATTACAACTACAATAAGTACAATTACAACTCCAACTACAAAAGGTACAAGTGAAATACAACTACAACAAGTACAACTACAACTACAACAAGTACAACTACCACTACAACTACAACTAAAACAAGTACAAGAACAAGTACAACTAAAACATTTACAAGTATAACTATAACTACAACAAATCGACTACAACTACAAGTATAAGAATAACTACAACTACAACTACAACAAGTACAACTACAACAGGTACAAGTACAACTACAACTACAACAAGTACAAGTACAACTACAACTACAACTACAACAAGTACAAGTACAACTACAACTACAACAAGTGCAACTACAACTACAACTACAACAAGTGAAACTACAACTACAACTACAACAAGTACAACTACAACAGGTACAACTACAAGTACAACTACAACAAGTACAACTACAACTACAACTACAACCAGTACAAGTACAACTACAACTACAACAAGTACAAGTACAACTACAACTACAACAAGTACAAGTACAAATACAACTACAACAAAGACAACTACAACTGCAACAAGTATAAGTATAACTACAACTACAACAAGCACAAATGCAACTACAACAGTACAAATACAACTACAACAAGTACAAGTACAACTACAACTATAAAAAGTACAACTACAACTACAGCAAGTACAACTACAACCACAACTACAACAAGTACAACTAGAACTACAACAACTACAACTATATCAAGTACAAATACAACTACAACACGTTTAAATACAACTGCAACAAGTACAAGTACAACTACATTTACAACAACAAGTACAACTACAACTACACCTACAACAAGTACATCTACAACTACATCTAAACAAGTACAACTACAACTACAACAAGTACAACTACAAGTACAACTACAACGGGTACAACTACAACTACACCTCAACAAGTACATTTACAACTACAATAACAACAAGTACAACTACAACTACAACAAGAACAACTACAACTACAACAAGTAAAACAACAACAGGTACAACTACAAGTATAACTACAACAAGTGCAACTACAACTACAACTACAACAAGTACAACAACAACAGATACAACTACAAGTACAACTACAACAAGCACAACTACAACTACAATAAGTACAAGTACAACTACAACTACAACAATTGCAACTGCAGCAAGGACATCTACAACAGGTACAACTACAAGTACAACTACAACAAGGAAAAGTACAACTACAACAAGTACAAGTAGAAGTAAAAATAGAACTACATTAAGTACAAGTACAACTACAACAAGTACAAGTACAACTACAACAAGTACAAGTACAACTACAACTACAACAAGTGCAATTACAACTACAACTACAACAAGTGCAACTACAACTACAACTACAACAAGTAAAACTAAAACAGGTATAAGTACAAGTACAACTACAAGAATTACAAACACAACTGCAACAAGTGCAACTACATTTACAAGTGGAACTACAACTATAACTACAACAAGTACAACTACAACAGGTACAACTAATAGTGCAACTAGAACTACATTCACAACAAGTGCAACTACAACTACAACTACAACAAGTACAACTACAACAGGTACAACTACAACAGGTACAACTACAAATACAACTACAACAAGTACAACTACAACTACAACAAGTACAACTACAACTACAACAAGTACAACTACAAGAGGTACAACTACAACAAGTACAACTACAACTACAACAAGTACAAGTACAACTACAACTACAACAAGTGCAACTACAACTACAACTACAACAAGTACAACTACAACTACAACTACAACAAGTGCAACTACAACTACAACTACAACAAGTACAACTACAAGTACAACTACAACAAGTACAACTACAACTACAACAAGTACAAGTATAACTACAACTACAAGAAGTGCAACTACAACAAGGACATCTACAACATGTACAACTACTAGTACAACTACAACAAGGAAAAGTACAACTACAACAAGTACAAGTACAAGTACAAGTACAACAAGTACAAGTACAACTACAACAAGTACAAGTACAACTACAACTACAAGAGGTGCAACTACAACTACAACAAGTGCAACTACAACTACAACTACAACAAGCTCAACTACAACAGGTACATTTACAAGTACAGCTACAACAAGTACAACTACAACTACAACAATAACAAGTACAACTACAACTTCATCAACTACAAGTACAACTACAATAAGGACAACTACAACTACAACAATTAAAAGTACACCTACAACTACATCAAGTACAAGTGCAATTACAACTACAACTACAACAAGTGGAACAACAACTACAACTACAACAAGTACAACTACAACAGGTACAACTACAAGTACAACTACAACAAGTACAACTTTAGCTGCAACAAGTGCAAGTACAACTAAAACTACAACAAGGAAAAGTACAACTACAACAAGTACAAGTACAACTACAACTAGAACAAGTACAACTTGAAGTACAAATAAAACATGTATAAGTTCAACTACAACTACAACAAGGACAACTAAAACAAGGACATCTACAACAGGTACAACTACAAGTACACTTACAACAAGTACAACTACAACTACAACAAGTACAAGTACAAGTACAACTATATCAAGTACAAGTAGAACTACAACTACAACAAGGAAAAGTAGAACTACTACAAGTACAAGTACAAGTACATGTAAAACTACATTAAGTACAAGTACAACTACAACAAGTATAAGAACAACTACAACAAGTACAGGTACAACTAAAACTACAACAAGTACAACTACAACTTTAACTACAAGTACAAGCACAACTACAACTGCAACAAGTACAAGTACAACTACAACTACAACAGGTACAAGTACAACTACAACTACAATAAGTAAAACTATAACTACAACTGCAACGAGTTCAACTACAAATACAACTAGTACAACTACAACAGGTTCAACTACAAGTATAACTAGAACAAGTACAACTATAACTACAAATAAAACAAGTATAAGTTCAACTACAACTAGAACAAGAACAAGTACAAATACAACTACAACAGGTACAAGTAGACATACAACTACAACAAGTGCAACTACAACTAAAACTACAACAAGTTTAACTACAACTACAAAAAGTACAAGCACAACAGGTACAACTACAAGTGCAACTAGAAATACATCTATAACAAGTGCAACTACAACTACAACTACAACAAGTACAAAAACAACAAGTACAACTACAACAAGTACAACTACAAGGACAACTACAACAAGTACAAGTACAACTACAACAAGGAAAAGTACAACTACAACAAGTACAAGTACAAGTAGAACTACAACAAATACAAGTGCAAATAAAACAAGTACAAGTACAACTACAAATACATCAAATGCAACTACAACTACAACTACCACAAGTGCAACTACAACTACAACTACAACAAGTGCAACTAAAACTACAACTACACCAAGTGCAACTACAACTACAACTACAAAAAGTACAACTACATCAGGTACAATTACAAATGCAACTGCAACTACAACTACAACAAGTACAATTACAACAGGTACAACTACAAGTACAATTAAAACAAGTACAACTACAACTACATTAAGTACAAGTACAACTATAGCAAGTACAAATACAACTACAACAAGTAAAAGTACAACTACAACTACAACAAGTGCAACTACAACTACAACTACAACAAGTACAACTACAACAGGTACAACTACAAGTGCAACTACAACTACAACTATAACAAGGAAAAGTACAACCACAACAAGTACAACTACAATTACAACTACAACAAGTACAACTATAACTAGAACTAAAAACAGTATAAGTGCAACTACAACTACAACAAGTACAAGTACAACTACAACTATAACAAGTACAAGTATCACTACAACTAAAACACATGCAACTACAACTACAACAATGGCAACTACAACTACAACTACAACAAGTAAAACTACAACAGGTACAACTAAAAGTAAAACTACAACAAGTGCAACTACAACTACAACTACAACTACAACAGGTACAAGTGCAACTACAACTACAATAAGTGAAACTATAACTACAACTGCAACAAGTTCAACTACAACTACAACTAGTACAACTACAACAGGTACAACTACGAGTATAACTACAACAAGTACAACTATATCTACAAATAAAACAAGTATAAATTTAACTAAAACTACAAAAAGTATAAGTACAAATACAACTACAACAAGTACAAGTTTAACCACAACTATATTAAGTACAAGTACAACTACAACAAGTACAAGTACAACTACAACAAGTACAAGTACACCTAAAACTACAACAAGTGCAACTTCAACTACAACTACAACAAGTGCAACTACAACTACAAAAAGTACAACTACAACAGGTACAACTACAAGGGCAACTACAACTACAACTATACCAAGTGCAGCTACAACTACAACTACAACAAGTACAACTACAACATGTACAATTACAAGTACAACTACAACAAGTACAGGTACAACTAGAACAAGGAAAAGTACAACTACAACAAGTAGAAGTACAAGTACAAGTACAAATAGAACAAGTACAAGTATAACTATAACTACAACAAGTCCAACTACAACTAGAACTAGAGCAAGTGCAACTGCAAGTACAACTACACACAGTGCAACTACAACTACAACTACAACAAGTACAACTACAACAGGTACAAGTAAAAGTGCATCTGCAACAACAACTACAACAATTGCAACTACATCTACACCTACAAGAAGTACAACTACAACAGGTAAAACTACAAGTACAACTAAAACAAGTACAACTTCAACTACATTAAGTACAAGTACAACTAAAGCAAGTACAAGTACAACTACAACAAGCAAAAGTATAACTACAAGTACAACAAGTGCAACTACAACTACAACTACAACAAGTAGATCTACAACTACAACTACAACAAGTACAACTACAAATACAACAAGGAAATGTACAACTACAACAAGTACAAGTACAACTACAACTACAACAAGTGCAACTACAACTACAACTACAATAAGTGCAACTACAACTACAACAAGTACAACTACAACAGGTACAACAATAAGTGCAACTACAAAAACAACCACAAGTGCAACTACAACTACAAGTACAACAAGAACAACTACAACAGGTACAACTACAACTACAACTACAACAAGTACAACTACAACAAGTACAAGTATAACTTCAACTACAACTAGTACAACTACAACTACAACTACAACAAGTGCAACTACAACTAAAACTACAACAAGTACAACCTTCACAGGTACAACTACAAGTACAACTACAGCAAGTACAACTACAACTACAGCAAGTTCAAGTACAACTACAACTACATCAAGTACAAGCACAACTACAACTACAACAAGTGCAACCATAACTACACCTACAACAAGTGCAACAACAACTACCACTACAACAAGTACAACTACAACAGGTACAACTACAAGTACAACTACAACTAAAATAAGTGGAAGTACAACTGAAACTACAACAAGGAAAAGTACAAACGACAACAAGTACAAGTACAACTACAACTACAAGAAGTACAACTATAACTACAAATAAAACATGTATTAGTTCAACTACAACTACAACAGATACAACTACAAGTACAACTACAACTGCAACAAGTACAAGTACAACTACAACTACATCAAGTACAAGCACAACTACAACTACAACAAGTGCAACCATAACTACACCTACAACAAGTGCAACAACAACTACCACTACAACAAGTACAACTACAACAGGTAAAACTTTAAGTACAAGTACAACTACAACTACAACAAGTACAAGTACAACTACAACTACAGCAAGTACAACTACTATTAAAAGTAACAATTACAAGTACAACTACAACTACAACTATAACTACAACAAGTTCAACTACAACTACAACAAGTAGAAGTACAACTACAACTACAACAGTTACAACTACAACTACAACTACAACAAGTACAACTACAACAAGTACAAGTACAACTTTAACTACAACAAATACAACTAAAGTACAACAAGTACAAATACAATTACAACTACAACAAGTACAACTACAACTACAACTTCAACAAGGAAAAGTACAACTACAACAAGTACAAGTACAAGTACAAGTACAACTACATTAAGTACAAGTACAACTACAACAAGTACAACTACAAATACAACAAGGAAATGCACAACTGCAACAAGTACAAGTACAACTACAACTACAAGAAGTACAACTGGAATTACAACTATAACAAGTACAAATACAACTACAAGTACAAATACAACTATAGGTACAACAAGTACAACTAAAACTACAACTACAACAAGTAGAACTACAACTTCAACTACATCTACAACAAGTTTAACTAGAATTACAGCTACAACAAGTACATCTACAACTACAACAAGTACAACTACAACTACAACAAGTACACCTACAACAAGTGCAACTACAACAAGTACAACTACAACTACAACTACAACAACTACAACTACAACTACAACAAGTACAACTACAATTATAACTACAACAATTAACCTACAACTACAACAAGTACAACTTCAAGTATAACTACAAGTACAACTGCAACAAGTACAACTACAACTACAACTACAACAAGTATAACTACAACTACAACAAGTACAAAGACCACTACAACTACAACAAGTACAAGTACAACTACAACTACAACAAGTACAACCACAACTACAACTACAACAGGTACAAGTTCAACTACAACTACATTACAAACTACAAGTACAACTACAACTACAAGAAGTACAAGTACGACAACTACAACAAGTACAACTACAACTACAACTACAACATGTACAAATTACATGAACAACTACAACAAGTACATTTACAACTACAACTACAACAAATACAACTACAACAGGTAGAACTACAAGTACAACTACAACTACAAAGGGGACAAGTATAATTACAACTACAACAAGTACAAATACAACTACAACTACAGCAAGTACAA